>JAHLJT010009419.1:100650756-100693843 GCA_031308135.1 Acheta domesticus | reverse complement strand
GGCAGTGTCAATTTTATAATGCAAATCAACACGATATTTCTACCCTGAGAAATATCAATGCTATCAATTTAATATGCATTAAGAAACACTTCATGAAACAAACTAAAAATACATTTCTTGAATTCTATGAAAGCACACGAGGCCAATTGACAAGAAAGTCCGTACTTAGGAATTAACATTTTCTGGAGTCAAAATTCGTTTTTTTGCCCATTTCCATTTGTCCATGAATTTATTTTACATTCTTAATTAAACTTTCACTAGCGTCTAGCTCGGCCACTTAACATTGAACTCTAAACAACTGTTAGTTTGGCAAATGTTAAAAGTCACGAACGTTAAAAGGACATTGCCCGCAATGAGGAAGATATGCTACATGCACATCGCGGCAACGCCGCAAGTGATCCTACACAGGCGAATGTTACGAATCTGTCACACTGGATTCAAGCTGCAAGAGCGAGCATTACCCCGCGACTGAAGGTGGTAATCAAAGGCTCGGGCGGTGCCCCGCTGGTGGGAGGTACCAGCTTGGGGAAACCTGGCAAGCCCATTGGTAGGTCGGCGCCAGATTCGCCATTCGGCGCGGGAAGATCACCGCCACCTCCCGATGGAAAAAAATGCACTACACTTGCCGACTAATGACCTCAGTAGTTGATGCGCCCGGCATCACTAACAATCAATCAATCACATTCTCGACCTTCATGGTCCGTTATTTCCAGTTAGATCTCTTCCACTCTATCGTTAATGGCAAGCGAGGTGTCAAGTCATTCGACGCTTCTCGGTCTGCCGGTGAAGCACTTACCTTCTTCTCCTTCCAAGAACATTCGAAGAATATGACAGAAAAAAACGTTGGGATGGAAAAAAATACGTTTTTTTAAGGCACCTGCAGAGATGATCAATAACTCATAAAAATTCCTCTCGACAGTATAAATGATTGGCACTATTTTTAGCCGTATCCTATTAAGGAGAATGGAAGGATACTTTAAGAAATGCTTTTAGGTTTTCATACTTCTACATGAATGAAATGATAAATACCTGTACTGTCTTTCCGACACAGCATGAATCGTCACAACTTGATTCATCAGATTAATAATTAACCTAAATTTCTAAAGAAACATAACGTTATAAAGAGTATTCTATCAATACTCTTTCATGTAACTATTTCCAAGAACGACGAGCCAGGTAACTGGATTATTTTTAAATGTTTTTATTACGAATTTGCAAAGCCCAAATTTCAATTTTAAACATGAAAATAACTGTGTTCGGCGCCAGATTAAAATATTAACAAATATTTTTGCACACGAATAAAAGTCAAAGATGCGGGACAGAATGCAATGTATTATTGCCCTCCGAATTCATATGATCGATATCTACTTATCCATGTCGCACAGACGTAAATAAGCAAGTAACGACGCATTTTACTCTTGCGTGACGTGATGATTTCTATTCACATACATTCTGCGTGGCTGCCATTGAGATTGACGATTTTCGTTGCAGACGTGGGTCCCTGTTTGAATACATGAAATTCACATACAATCAATTTAAAACTAAAACGCAATGCTACACTTAAAATTACCGCCAATATTTGAAAGAATCAAAACAAGCAGCTCAAGATATCTTCAAAGTCTGGAAAACCACCCAAATCCTTTAACCATTAACCTACTAGATAATAGAGACGAAATTAACGATTACACAAACTTCAACCCTTACAACTGCAGTATAGATTTTAAAAATAGTGACAATATACTATACATAGTCCCATATATTTCTCAACCTTGATTCCTGACAAAAAGTAATGTTTTTTGTTCTATACGTAAGAAGACAGTGAAATATACCACTGGGATACTTTCACCCACAAACTGTCATTGTCAACTACCAATATTAACATATTTACCGATTATTTTAAAACTTACGATGTCGCAACAATTCCGGTTTTCATTGTTACATGACGGCCAAGCATGGAGCCCGTTTTGGGCTTTAAAACTAATAAAAAAAGTTGAACAAATACCTTCAGCGCCAGCGACTGCGATGATCCGTCGACTGCGCAATAACTTTGCGAGAGCACGGCCTTTTTCGTCGTCCGTCTTACCTTCATCTCTCCCTCTTGGTTGTATTTGAGGAATCGCGTAAGCGTTCTTTACACATGGTGATGCGCTTTTGACGGTCATTCATGCATCATTCGTTATTTGCAATTATTAGTCTTTTTTCCACTTGAAACCGGTTACTTCGAACACTATCGACTGTTTCCTTGCCGTGGAAGAATAAAATAAACACGACTGTCCCGGACCTTTTCATCCTGATAATATAAAAAGTAAACCGATAAAATCCATTCTCCAGGCAGGATAACAAACCGTCGCAAGCAACGAGTTTGCATTTTGGCGATCTTCAAATTGTTAAAAAGTAGGCTAACAGATGTATTGAGTTTATTTTTCACGGTACACATAGAAGGAACTGTACTGTAATCTGGACAGAAGGAATGATATGAAAAGGCAAACAATGTTAACGAACTTTACTGGCATCATAAAACAGAAATACAAAACCTACTACTAAAACAAACACGGATTTTCATTACTAAATGAAAGTTTGAACTGTGTTAATATAGGACGAATCATTCTGGGAGATAATAGTAAGAAGTTTTTTTTAAAACGTCTTACTATTATCAATAATTCTAACAACGAACATGGATATAAAAAGATTAAAAATTTACGCATCTACTATCAAAACGTTCGCAATACTCCGAGTTAAAAAATGATTTGATTAACCTCTTCTATTCTTCCCAGCAACGGCCCTGAACCATTGAAAAAACTACCCTCCGCCACTGATTAATTTCTCTTTGTTTTATCCTCACAGGTACGTCTATCCGTAGAAAGTGTTTTGCGTGATTTTCGAATCCCATCGAAACTTCTCTTACAAAAGAGTCAGCTTCCGGAAGCGCAGCTGATGAAATGAATGGGGGTTTAGAAAGAAGGCATGGGAAAGAAGTGCATGGGGGTATAGAAGTGCATGGGGGTAAGAAAGTAGTGCATGGGGGTAGACAAAAGCGAGTACGGAAACGACAGGAGTATACAAAAACCCGAAACGCGCAATGCAGTTCCTGAACTTCGATTGCAAGAGGCTCTGGCAAAACACTGTCACGCTTCGCATCGGTAAGGGCTGTCATTATTCGCTTCTATAATCATGAATTAATTTGCGAATTTTGTTCTTTTTTGCATCTCAACAAAGTATATTTTCTCTCCGGTAATACCTAGTACCATACCTACCGATTTCATTTACCGTTAGAATAAGCTTCTCGACGGTACGCAAACTGACAAACGTGTAGTGGAGGAACGACGCGTTTCACAGAAAAATGACATCAGAAACATTATGTTTTGCAAAGATTTCAAACAACTTAAGAGTTTAACTTTTTTCAATTTAAGTTAAACTCGTTTTTTTTTTTTTTGTTATCTATTTGTTGTTGTATATTAAGGTCGCATCAACATCTAGGTCATTAGTGACCACTAAAGGGCTTAACGTTATAACTGTGAAGATGACATAATATGGTGATGATAGTGGGGGGTGAAAGGAGGAACACAAATTTAAGCTGCCCGAGACAAGATTCAAACCCGCGACCTTTCGGTCCGAGATGGCCACGACACTCCTGTCTTAGCAATCTCGGCCATCGGGCATCTGCGGTGAAAACTTAAGAATCACATCTGCGCCTTGGTTCATTTGAAATGCTGTACCACACCGAGATCTCATTATGCCAACCTCCAAAAAAAATGCACAAGCAATAAGCTTGAAATATCATCAGTGCTTGGAAATGCATCCAACCATCCAGCCACATTTCCTTGATAACAACAAGAAATATCCCTCCTCGCATCTCCTTTACGTCTTTAATATTTAACATGCACTCAAACAACTTCGTTTATTTTGATTTTGCTTAATTACTTTTCTTTGTTACAATTCTGGTAAGAATGACACGGAAGACTATCGACGGGAGACTAAGACTACACCCGAAGTTTCTGTTTACATTGTTATTGTAAATTACTTCATTGCAAACAACTTTGTTTTATATTTACTAATCAAGTGTGTAAAATGTAGTATGAAAAAAAAAAAGAGTCATTATTATTTAGAACATGAAACTGGGCAGTTTTTCCCCTCTCCGAAATTACTCATTCTGTATATAATTTAGCTTCTGTACGGCGAAATAAGAAATAAGACAAGAAAAGATACTTTGTTGAAGTTCTATAAAACAATGGCAACCCCAGTAGTCCTGTATGGGAGTGAAATTGGATTCTCTCTCAAAAAGAAAAATTAAATATACAAGCTACGGAGATGAAATTTTTAAGGAGAGTAAAAGGTTGTACTTTGATAGATAACAAAGAAATGAAGATATAAGAAAAGAATTAAATATATTCTGCTTAAATAATTCCATACAACAATGTAAACAAGACTGGAAAAAACATTTAGAAAGAATGGAACATAATAGACTACCTAAAACAAGGAGTGTTGCATTACACCCAACAGGAAGAAGGAGTGTAGGAAGACCACGTAGAAGATGTTTGAAGTGTGAAGACGGAACAGGCAGCCGCCTAATCCTGAATGAGATGAAGAAGAAGAAGAAGAAAGAAGAAGTAGAAATTCAGGCAGGTGTCAAAGCTAATGAATATTTCACTTCTGGAACAGGATATTCTTGAAGTATGCTCACTGAGACACAGATACAAAAAGGGAGAGTAGGAGCACAGGTTGGGAAAGAGCGTTTACATGCGTCATAGAGTTAACGGTATCAATCTACCTACAAGGTTCCTTCTATTGTACGATTGTAGCGGACACCTGAAGGATAGGCAATTTGCCGTACATGTGCGTCAACAGGCGCCATAATACAATTTTTTAACTGACGCGAAGTACAGTCTGATGAACCAAACTTCGCACACCCACATCTTGGAAAACCATGGTCAATTAAAGGGTGTCCTGACACTTCTCATTGACATTTTCAGACATTTCAATATTAAACCTAAATTTTGCAATAGGGATCCACATTTCCACTATGTAATTATTTACGCTTAGGGTAGGCATATTTGAAAAGGGGATTGCGGCTTGACGTCAATCGTCAATCGTCAGTGTCATTCTGACGTTAATTCGGAAAATATTAAATCAGATACTGAAAGGCAGTTCTAAAGCAATACAGTTTAGACGTCAAAATGTATTTAAATAAATATAATTAAATAAATGAAAATATTATTTCAAATTAGTCCCAAACTTACGATAAAACTCTGTAAATTAAATATTGGTTCCAATAACTTAAGAATTCGAGACAGAAATAAAATTCAACAAAATGTCTTGAAATGGAGTTTCTTCCGGAAAATCGTGAGAAAAAGGAAAACATCTGGATTTTATAACACGCGAACAATTGCATTTGTACTGGAAAAAGAAGAAAACAGAAGGGTGATAAATAATGTGTGAATTAACGTCCATAAACTAATAAAATAGCAAGGACATATAAACAATTTTTTGCTTCTCCAAGGCAGCTAAATGTTTCACGACATTGTGATTATTCAGCACTCGGGAACAAACATGTATGTTTTCAACAACGAAATTAAAATACTTTAACGAACAAAAAGGCTATAATGTTGATTAATATCAAGTTTGAAGAAAAAAAGATTTATGAGACTCATGCTCACACGGACAATTTCTTCATCCAATTGCTGCCTACTGTTCCCTACGCCTTAGCCTACGAAGCCATTACTCGTATCAGGATTGAGCAAGGCGATTCCGACGGTCATGGAGCACGCTGGTCGCTGTGCTATGCTGCGGAAGCCGTGTGGACATTCTTTACTGTTCCCAACAACCAAGCCTTAAGGCAGGTATGTCAAGGTCGCGGGCAAGGTAACAAGCTTACTACAGCTCGCGTACACTGCGTCCAGGTAAATTGGCGCGAGATTTAAAAGTAGGGTTGTACTAGAGCGGCGGTAAGTCACTCGATACTTGACCGATGACAGTCTTTGAGAGAAGTTGACAGTCACCAATTTAGCTATATTAATTCCATTTTCTCTTTAAAGCAAAGAAATTATTAATTAAAATGAAATAGTTCATCAGTGCGATTTCAAATTCTCAATTGAGAGTAAAACTTGAAAAAATGAATCTAAAGCATCTTTATTTTGAAATCATGTTTCATTAAAAAGCATGATAATTATAAAAGCATGAACTTTCTATGTTCAGATTAGGTTTAACAGACAAATATTCTTGCCTGTTAAAAGCTCAGTCCGCCCGTAAGCTAGAGTTCTTAACTTATAAAGACTTGTAATTTATTTCACATTATTACAAAATACAATAAATAACTGATTTAATAACACAACAGAAAACGAAAACAAGGAGATAATTCGCCATTCAAATATATTCCGGTTACTTCGCAAATATGAACTTCCGGGTTCTACTATGGAGACCTCGAGGCAATAACTTGCTACGCCACAATACGTAAGTTGTAAAAGTTTCGACATTGCATTCCACACATTGGAATAACGAACATTAATTTATGAATTACACTGCCACCTTGCAGTGAATCTTTAAAATAAAAACCCAACATTTAGATTCGTCCATGGGGCATCGAAAAAAAACAACAAACTAATTCCTCAATTTCATCAGAAATGTGGCATAGCATGTTATTCGCTCCAAGATCTTCATTTGATGGAGCAATGGCGGAACGAGAAAGGGGGAGGTTGGAGAGAACGACAGAGAAAACCTGCCGAGAAGCCGCTGTGTTCACCCCAAATTCCACACGCATCGCCCTGGACAGGAACTTCGGGCCGCAGGGGAGGCCGCTCGATCGAGCGGAGAGAGCGCCATCCAGAAGGCCATTGCCGAATTGCAGGGGATGGAAACGGGAAAGAGAAAACAGTGCTCAAGACGGAGCAGGAATGTCGCGGCCGCGGACGCACGCTATTTCAGGCAGGAGGCACCCTCTTCGCGAGCAGCCCCCGGCGCGCCCGCATCAACAGGCTAGCGGCGCACGCCAACTCCCTCCCAGAGACGTCTCAGGAGGGAAGCACGTCACGTCGTCGGGTGAATAACAGACATTAAAACCAAACCAGCCAAGTGAAGTGAGTGTGTGTGTGTGTGTGTGTGTGCAAACGTCAGTGATGCTCCGCAAGAGTCAGCGAAAGACGATCTGGCAGACTTTGAAGACAAGATCAATAGTTGGTAAGATTCGAGAGCCTAGCTCAAAGACAATTAAAATTAGTAGCTATGTTTTCTGTGTTAGTGTATTTTTATTTTTATTTTCTCCTTATTTTTAACTTATTTTATTATTATTATTATTATTATTATTATTATTATTATTATATTATTTCAAGTCTCGAGACTATTAACCAAAATAAATATGAATGTATGTAGAATTATGCAATAAATATAAGTCTAGAACTCAGTACAGATTGTAAGTTTAGTATTCACGGTTAGTTTAGTAAGCACCCCTCCCCTACATAATACTGTTACCCATTACAAAGCATTCAATTGATATCTCAAAGGCAGAAGGGAATTGGCATTCCGCCGACTCTGTTACCTCAGAGACAGCATTGCAGCTGCGTCTCTGACAGGGCGGCCCTGGGGTTGGCTGCGGCGGATTTTCCACATTAGGTTCCGTAGATAGAATTAGGCGTCGCGTGAAGAAAAAATCCAGCGGCTGGCTGTCCTACCCTGATCGGTGGCTTTCCGTGTTTTTTACCCGGTCAATACCAGGCATTTGCCGCAATAGTAGCAATACTCTAACAAACGGGTCACGGACAGCGCGCGTTATTTCCTTCCTCTTCCTTGTCCGATCCTCTCCCCTTACTTGTTACATGCACTGTATCACACATGTGGGGAGACCAGTGAGGAGCTTCGAGTGTGTCCCGGTCGAAGCAGTGCCTCACTGCGGGAGATACCTGGAGATGGAAATCCTCGCTAGTCGACAATTAGATCGGCGCTAGATCTCACCATTTGAACCTCCTGAGACACCACCTTCTGAGATAAAACATTCACTACAATAATGGCATTATCGTAGCAGTTGGTTTGCCCGGAAACCTCAATTAATCGACAAGTGACTCGATATACGCATCGGAAGCCCGTAATAACGACCGCAGAAGTCGGCGAGGAGTTTTATTAGACAAGAGCAGTTTGGGGCGTAAAAACACCAGCTCCTTCTACTCTCAGGAGTGAACGAATCTTTACTAAAATTGTTTTTTTAATGTATTGGCAGAACAGTAAAAATATTTTAAACCTATGGCGGAAAGTATATTCTGCGTCTTTCTTGAGCTACAGAATATCTACCTCTATATTTTATTGAATATAGTAGGATAATGAAAACAAGCACCAAAAAGCGTGGTTGGCATCATCTGAACGCTAGAAATATTTGCTCCCATGTAACAGAAAGCTATACAGCAAACACTAAATTACACTTTATAGTAAACCCTATAGAATTGATTTTACGACCAATTACGCACGTATTGAAATAATCTCCCCCGTTCCTATCCTCCTCCGATAAGTGAGGTCAACAAAACATATGCAGATAGTGAAACTACATTTTGTCTAGAAGCGAAAAAGGGGCTATCTCGGCATTTGCTAAATAGATCAACGAAAATTGAACGTAAACCGATCATGATGTGTATTGCCCAGAAGCTGAAGCTACAATATCTTTCGCAGGAATGTTTAGTCTTATAAAATTATCCAGTGCAAATAGCAATTAATGCACTAATATTTTCGATAAAATATATATTATTTCGTCTTTAATGTTTCTAATATTATCGAAAGAGTTATTCACCATGTTTTAAACGTGGGATTTAAACTTTCCAATACATTTTAAATGATGAAGTCACCCAGCAGTCTGTTGTTCAGAAACTATATGAGGATTTCTTGTGCTGAACTGTTTATACCGACACTTGCTGAATATAATTAATATGACAAGTAAGAAAACAGCCTATCTCTTCCTTTTATTCTTTCTCAAACCAACCTGAACTTCAGGCAACCTGCATTTTATCTAAGAGATGAAGAAAAAATAACATTAGAGATATCTACATAGCATGAAAAATACCCCCCTCCCTCCTTGAGTCAGTTTTGAAAAGAACCACGAATGTGTAAATGAACAGGAAAGGCATTGGCAGGATTCAAAGCTCAATGAAGCGACATGCAACTACATGAATGCTTTTTTTATTTTTTTTTATTTAAGGTCGCATCAACTACTAAGCTATTAGAGACCAATATTGGATTTAACGTTAGTGGTATGAGGATGAAACGATATGGTGATGATGGGGGTGAAAGGACGAACACATACAACTATGCCTGAGGGGAGACTCGAACCCGCGACCCCCTCAGTGCGAGATCACTACGGCACTACTGTCTTACCAATCTCGGGCACGGGGCCGCCTTGAATGGGATTTATTCCTACAATTCTTTTCGAATCTAAAAGACTGGTAGCATGTGACTCCCATAATTTATGTTCCTCATGTCTTCAGGCATGTGGCACGTACGTTCGCAAAATGTTTCTTACGTGGTTTGGCTGAGAAGCGTTTCTTACTGCGTAGTAGTTGATGAATTCTTTTGTTTTAAGACGCCATCGTTTGTGCTTACTGAGAGAAAATCTACGTTGTTCGGATACAAAGGATGAAAAATGCCAATTTGTTAATAAATGTAATTTGTGAGCGAATATCGACAGCACTTTTCAGAGCGACCGCGATTGACCTCGTCATTCCGAAGTGAGCTGTGCGATGCCAGCCAGCGTTCGACAAAATCGAAAATTAATCTACGCTTTCTACATTCGAGTGTACCATTTTCTCGGTGTTCAATGATGGTATCATTGCACGACTATTAGTATTTTAGAACACGTAACCTAGCGTACGTTGGGGCCATTAGCTGCCAACATAATGTGCTGCTATCGCATGGTATTAGCGTTTACTCAACGCTGATTGAAGTGTCTGCTTATTAGAGATAAGCCAATACGCAAGCACAACGAACGTAGCTTGGTCATAGAGCGTGTTCATTAGGTGAACAGTTGGGATCAAAGTTCTAGCCTTACATTAAATAAAAACATTTTAGGCAGAATGATATAATTAAGAAATAAATAAACCGAAATAAAATATATAAATTACTCCGTTCACTTATATCTTTGTTCCATTAAATTTTCAGAATAGTACAATACTTATATAAAAATTATTCTTAACAGTAATTTTCGTTCTAACTCATTGAGAGGCTAAGACTGATTATGAATATCAACATAAAAATAACAATTTTTATTTCTTGTGTTCTTTTTGATGAACTAACCTCCGGGGTTTTGAATTAGTAGTAGTCTATTTGTTAAGAAACAAATTGTGTAAGATTCTTAAATATTAAAAAACTGATCTACGGAGAATAATTTAAAAATGTAAAATGAATAATAGACAAAACATTGAGATATAGTTAAGCTCCAACCTGCCAAGGAGTTCCGCGTTACGTCGATAGTGTGTAACCTCAAGAGTTGTGCAGACGCCCACTTCCACAGCGTACGTCAAAGCGTCTGAGCGGCTTGCGTCGCAACGAGGGACTGACGGAGTTTGAGAATATTCCAAGGGACACAAACTCTACCAACACCACTTGAGAGGGCATTGACACTGCAGTGAAACTTGAAACGGCACCATGTTACTCACAATAGTATTGTCTATTGTGTATCAATTTGAGAGCTCGTGAAACTCCTGGAGGGATTCGAATTTCAATTTGTAATACAATAATTTGTAATATGTAATTCTATTTGTACTCGTATCATATTTAAACGACATTTTAAAAAAAGTTTATAAAGAAATAAATATCCTACTTTTGAATGCTGTACCCTTTATTATGACGTAATCGCAGTAAATCAAAACCTCGCCTTCTCGCTATAACCAGAGGATTCTGTCTTCAGCATTTCTCTATTTCTTCTTAGCTTCTTAAGTCCTCTTCCTTTCCTCCCGGAAATTTAGCTTCCAAAATGGACTTTAAAATTTTATTGCCGTGACGTGTGTACAACACATTTACACACAATTTTTTTTGCCTTCAGTACCTTTCATTTTTTTAAGGAACTTTCCGAAAATAATGTCCACAGGTGTAGTTATATTTACTCATAATGCTAGAGCAATAGAAAGGGCTCGTCAATGCCTGCCACAGGTTGCCCAAAATTTCATTGCAAAATATAAAGAGCGTAACGTTTGGTTCCGATTGTGAAACCCCAGACCACTATATGTGGTTAAGGACCCATTTGATTGCTTGGAGCGGGTCAATCTTTAAAATGGGTCCCCATCCCTTACAATCTCTCAGGGAGCGGGGGATGGACTCCCGTCAAATGTGATAAAGATTATGTGAAGCCCCTATAGAGTTGATTGACGACTCACTTGAAAGCTTGAAGAGAGGTTTCGTTTCTTCACACAATACTTGCCTTTGGCGAGTTTTTTTCTACTTACTGTTCAAAAACTGAAATTACTGTACGATTTACTTAAAAACTTATTAAATACTATTTTTCTCCCTCCCCAAAAGTTCTGATACTTTGAATTCTACCCTACTTCGGTGGATGCTCGTAAGAGACGTGTTGAGTCGTAGTGCCCCCCACCCACCCCGGAACTGAATGTCTCTCACGGGTTCGTGACCAAACCAATTTGTGAATCCCTAACTCGAGAAATCTCGTGTAAGTGGAGACTTCCGTATCATCGTGCAGTGCACCGTACGCCGCGTCGCCTTGGTGACTGTGGCGGACGACCAGGTTATTCTGCGCTAGAACAGATATTTGCACCTCTCCCCCACCAATATAGATTTTCGAAAAAGAAATAGGGGAGTGTGTAACACAGAACATAAGAGCATTGAATTTAAATTCCATTTTTAATATCATTGTACGCATATACACAGAAATTTTGATTTGGGGTCTATAAAAATTAACTCACTTTTGGGCGAATCTAAACCGTTAGTCTACCTTCTCCATTTGGTGTCCAGACTTATGTGAATCGAATTGAAACCAGACGTTCTGATGACCGTAAACAATGACGTCAACAAATATTTGGGAATTCGACAGGCTAGATTAGGAATTGTACAATATTTGCAATTGCTCATGTACAAGGCTTCCACGCATACGCGCGTGAGTACATTACGCAAGAGGCAAACTCCCGCGGCTCATTACGCCGAGCATTGCTTGAAAACTTTAAAGCGCTCGGAAATTAGAACTTTTTTGCCACAGGCCAAGCGGCGAGGAAATGTGCATCTTTTCTGTTGCTGCGAACTGAACCAACGAAGCATGTTAAACATTATTCCAACCTCCTAGGTACCATCTGTCGCAGTTTCTGAGGGATATTGCTTGCGCCTTCTGCTAGATTGTGTCCCCGCAAATAAAATGTAAAGTTTGAACTCCTTGAACGGGATAGAAACTGTTTTCGCACATCATTACTTATGGTTTAAGGATGTGTTGCCAAAAGTACTTCTGACAGGACGTCCCCATAAGCAAGAAAAAATGAAAACAGGTGCTATTGGTGTTACTGGAACGTCACCTGACGTTACAATTCAGTAGTTTTCGCGGCGCGTTATTCAGTAGTTGGGGTGAGTTTGAGTTAGGGGACAGGTATTTGGAGTGAGTTTGGGGTTCAAATACAGCCACGTCAGTTGGGATTCTTTAAATTGATTTGCACAAACGGTTTACTTGATTTTGTGCGGCGGCTGGAGAAAAAAAATAATAATAGGTTGTTCCTTGGTATGCTCGAGTTTTTAAGTATCAATATTGACACTGTGAAATAAGGTTCATATTTTATGATCTTGCCGTTTTCTTTCTTCAGTATCTGCAGAAAAGTTTCAGAACAATTCGTTTTTCAGTTTCTTAAAAGTATCATAGGTAATAATATCAAACGTAGGTTTCTTAAATTTATTACAGTTCTGTTTTTTATTCGTTACTAATGTGAGAGTTTAATTCTGTCCCATCATTTTTGCCGAGTTATCGCTAGTTTTGTATGCTCTTGTTCTCATAAACTGATTCATACCGTGCTGTCTTTCGGTGTGGTAAGGCTACGGTCCAGCCGAAGTACATCTGTCGCTAGCTACCGGCCGACTGCGACCGAAATCGCCCGGCTTATTTCATCCGAAATTCACCCGAAATCGTCTTCCGAACATCTCCATAATTCCGCAATTCATTGTTTGAAGCAATTGTGAGAAGCACGCTCAAGATCATCTAGTTTGTGTAATGGTAGTAGCCTTGGTATTACAGATGGCCGTGACTCTCCAGCTGATTTTGGCCGAATGGAACCGACGAAGTCAAACGAAACGGATTTTCGTCCGATAGCCGATGTTTTTGGACGCCGTCGCAAGGGTCGTTCGGGTTCAATAGGCCCATTTCCAATTTACTTGTACGTGTTTGAACGAATCGGAAATATATGACGCAAACGCTCGACGTCCGCCGACCGAAATTTCGGTCCAAATCATAGGTCGATATGGCTCAGGGCATCAACTGTCACTGCAATCCCTCTGACCGGGAGGTCGTAGGATCGAGTCCCGACGGAGGATTTTTGACACTAGCTTGTCAACAAGGTCGAATTCAATCGCTGTCTGGAGGAGAATTCTAGCGGCCGACTGCTCTGATTGGTAGTTTTCCGTGGTTTCTCCGATCAACACCAGGCGAATGCCGGAGCAGTGCCCTAACAAACGGGCCACGGACCGCGCGCGATCTTTCCTTCCTCCTATTCTTCATATCCTTTCCCCTTCCACCACTTTAACGCCCTACCCTACCAAAAACTTCGTATGACCTAGAACTTGTTGCGGCTGGGGCGATCCTCATTGGGGATGTACCTGGAGAAGGGGAAATCCGCAAGTAGACGTATAAATCGGTGGCTGCATGCGGGAAGGAACACCGCTACTTTTCGCAATGAAATGTTCACAGCACTAAAGGAACTCTTCCTTGTCCTAACCTCTCCCCTTACACACACGTACACTAACATGCACTACCACACATGCCGAGAGACCGGTAGGGAGCTTAGAGCTTGTCCCGGCTGGGGCGGTATCCCGCTGGTGGGAGATACCTGTTTGGGGAAAACGCCGGTAGCCGACGGTAGGTCGGTGCCGTATCTCGCTACCCAGCGGAAGGCCACCGTTACATCCCCGAGTAAAACACATTCACTACATTTACGGAACTAATGACTTTCTCCGTTGACGGGATCTCTAAAATCAATTTTGCGATCTCACAATTATGTACTCTATCGGAGCCATCCAGTGACGAAACACCAACGCCACCTCCCGAGTAAAAATATGCAGTACATAAACGCCCCTAGTAGTTGACGCGCCCAGTATCCCTAATATTAATCGGCCAAAATCGGTTCCAGTGTGACGCAGGTCGAAGTGTGGCCACCTGCGTGCCGCAGCAGAGCCTTGCGCCAGCAACGCGAGTGGCCCGAATGCAGCGATTGTTGCGCCGAGTGGCGGCGGCTGCGCCCCGCGCGAAGGCCGAGCGCTTGCGCAACCCCAGCCACTGCGCCTGCGCCCGGGTCAACGACTCGCCCGCTCTGCGCCTGCGCAGAGGGCGCCCGCCGCGACCTATGGCCAGATCGGTCGCCAGCAGATGAGGCCCGACGGAGCGCATCTGGCGGGGCGGCTGGGGGCCAACGGATGCAGAAGCAGGCCAAGCACGTGCTGACAGCCCCCGCTGGATAGCGCCCCCCACTTTTTTAGACAAAATTGTATAGTAAGTTAATAAGAAGCCCTACGGAATCTAATATATAAATATTACAATTTTAAGTTGCAAAAGTGATTTTTTTTGTCGCGGAGGGATGAATGGAGGGATGGAAGTGTTCGTCACACATATCTTCGTCAGATTGTAAGCTTTCTGAGCTGAAACTTTGTAAGTCCGTCAAGAGTAAGATTTAGTTCTGTCGTTCTGCGGATAATTAACATTATTAATTTTTGAGGTACTTTGCATCCTTGAATTCTAGGAATGTAAATTAATTGTTTCAATGCAATATTTGCCATTTTCCCGAATGACAAAATACGAAATAGAAAGCATAAGATCACCAAAGTTGGTGAAATGAATAAGAATCACTTCCCCATTCCCTACACAGAGAAAGAAATTTACAAAAAGTATTGGGGTACAAATTTAACGATTTTAAAAATAACTTTGGCAACACTGCTTAAGTTGCGGCGTTGCCTGTACAGCCAAGATTCAATCGACTTTGGCAGCGAAAACCTCCGATTTTATTTGAAGGGAATGAGTTTTGAAAGCAGGATCTGGCAAACAGCATATTCTTGGCTTACGGGACGTGCCGATGTGATATCTTAATTGACTCTGTTTAGATGCAATTAAATAAAGTCTTGAAACTCATGGGAATACATCAGCGTGGTATTTGGTTTGAAGCGTACATCAGAAGATAGCTGAAGAAAAAATGTTTAGTTTCACGAGGCGCACAAGCCAATGAGGTTCCATCTACTTTGCCTGCGCAATGCTGCTTCTATTATGGGGCTTCAAGCGCAAACATGCCCTTGGCTGAACTTGTGGTTTAATGGTTTAAGGAGGAAACACGAGTTTAATATTGCAACTCTAAAATCAATAGGACATACATTTCTAGGGCTATTTGCTAAGAAATGTAACAAGATACTTATTGCCTAGCGGCGATGCTAGAGTGACATTTGCAGATGGCTTGAAAATATCCCTCCTGGGATTTGAGCCAGCTGCACGCTCGCGCCAACTGAGACGGTGCCAGCTGATCGGTGGGCAATGCCGCGCTTAGGAGTCTCATCTGGAATGGCGATGTACTTACTTGCATGTTACTTGCATACCTAAGGGATTATTTAGGTAACATCGCGTTAATATCTGTCGTTTATGGAAGCACTGTGGAACGCATGCATTTCTTCAACGACGTACGGATTGGTTTAGTTTAAGATGGCGCGGAAAGTAGCGCATTGATATGTTTTATGCTAAGTTTTGGGGTGCTGTTTCTTTCATATTTCCTTTTCGTTTCTGCAACTGGATACTGGATACCTCCAAAAATGTCAGGTACCGAGAATTTCTAAATAAAAACCACAACAAAGAAATAAGCCAATTCCTGTTACTGGATAACATGAGAGATTTATAGCAAAAGAATTGATGAGATTTCAATGAATTTCAAAGTTAAGTGTTCCTTGAAGTTTATTTGGGTTCATGCACCATCATAAGCAACGACGCCTTATCAAAACGTTAAAATATTGTAAAACGTGCTGGAAATCAGTTTTACAACCCAAAAGTTAACTGCAGGGCAGGGCAGGCCGACAGCACTACAGCAAGTGCGAAGTGCTTTTTAATGACGAACGCTATCCCTAGCATTAATTGTTAGCAACTTAGTAGTCTTTCGAAGATCTACTAGATGTTACGCTTTGTTTTATTTATAGTTACCTGTAAGAAGAAAACCAAATAGACAACTCTTCAAAAAGGCCACTTATCTCTAGAAAATATTCAATATTATAATTATTCACTTGCGATGTATTACCCTTGTGAATGACAGATAGCATGCATTCTCTTTGAGGTAACATAGTTCGCCGATCATTTGGCACACGCCCAGCTGGCTGAACTCTCGTGGAAGGATATTTTCACGCGACGTTCAAATGTCAATCTCAACTCGGGTTGAGCTCAATGAGACTTTTTGGGCAGAATATGTCTTAACACCATATGTGCATTAATATGTCGCTCTTTTTGATCTAAACTAAATCTTTCGAATTAAAAGAATCAGAAACATTAACAAAAACAGAAGGGATTTGATTTTGTCCCAAAAAATCAACCAAATCACACCGAAAATCCTACAGCTAGAAAAAGAATGAAAGAAATGAATGCAGATAATTCTGAAACGAAATGAAACAAGTTGATGAAGAAAATGAAACAACACAACAGTTGTACGGCACTCAAATGTACAAGTAATGAAACTTTAGTTGCTGGGTCAATGACCCTCTAACTCGATCAGGTATTTCATCTTATTTCCCTGATCCATGGAGCGTATGCTGATAAAGCCCCTTTTTTGCATCTGGACATAAATTGTTGCTTCACTTTCTGTGCACGTTTTCCTGAACTCACTGGGCTACCATTTTTTGAAATAATCGTATTTAAATAATTAATTCCCACGGCAATAATACGATTTCTTCACGTACGGAACGATAAGGGAAATAATTCAAAATTTGTATCTTATGTGTGTTTGCAAAGAGATTTTATTACATAGGAGCGAATGTTTTCAATTCTTGTCATAAAAGCTCGTTCCTTTCATTACTCATAGTTCAACTTCATACAGCATAAACACTAAGGAAGAGAATTTTCGAGATCAAGAAAATATGCACAGATTGCACTTCTCCCCCACAACACGTTGAACAGTTTTAATACATTTTTATGCTAAATAAATGAATAAACAAAACTTAGTTTTTTTCAATTAGATTTCAGTAATAAATTAGAAACATCAATTTCTTAATTAGACACGTTTTATAAGGCGTTCTCTTTTGCTTCCTAACGGATTTCTTAAAGACGTCAGCAGCGACGGATGGTTTGAATCACGTGCCACGAAGACAAAGTCCTGCTCCCTTCCAACAATTGCGCTCTCTAGTCGCGAAGCAGCCGCGGCGCTGGAAGAAACTCCTTGGAATTAAATACTTTTTTAGCCGAAATATGTAATGCCGTATTTTGGTAGCCGAAAATGTTAAGAAAACTAATTCTATGTTTGTAATGTGAAACTTTCTGCACATGAATTATATCTAAGTGTTTGACTTTACACTGAGTTGAAAATGCATGAAAATGTCGTTTTCAAGTTGAGCGATTTTTCTCAAAAAGATGTCCCTTTGTTTAATCTTCAATGTTCTCGCGAAAAATACACAGTGAGTAAGATCCCCGAAAACGAAATTTTAGTGAGCGACATTCTCGTAAATCTGCAAGTACTGCACTCGTGTAAAAGGAGGACATTGGCGCCTGTGAGGCACGCGATTTTCCATTGAAAAACGTCTTGTGGTTTCTATCATCGGAGCGTGAACAACATATATTCACTTTAGGATCAAATGCTTCAATAAATAAAGCAATAATATGAATAGTAATAAATGGATATACGAGGATTGTTTTTTAAATAAGATCCGTTAGTTAATAAGAAGGAAATTATTGAATATTTCAAAAAAATATATTTTTTCAATAATCTACATACTTTCATCTTCATTTCTACATACTTTCATTTTTGTTCAAAAATTTGTTATACCGCGCAACAATTTTTTTGAACTCAGATATCCATGAAATCTTCAGCCTATGAAGAAGTCCAATCCCTGACTGCAGTTCTCATTTCTTTGTTGTTGCTGAACCGTTGACAACCAAGAAAATCCTTAACATCTAAACATCTGATAATCAGTAGGTGCAAGGTCTGGACTGTAAGGTGGATGATCCAATTTTTTTTCTCAATTTTATTTTCCAATAAGATCAGCAGCTAGTTACTATTTACATTATTTTGTTGACATGATTTACATTATTCACGCTCTTTTCTAACAAAGTTAACAAATATCTTATAAATTAATAATTGACGATACAAAAGGAATATACAATTAAGTTGCCATCTATGTTGTCAAACATCGATGTTCAAATGAAAATCTATGATGTTCAAATGAACACATCGACTAAAAACCATTTTTTTTACATTTTTTCCTTTTTTACAATCTTTTAACACGTGCGCAAATCCCGAGGAACAAAATTAATGGCTCCGCTTATTAATTTGTAATTCAAATTCAACTAAAAACAAAGTTATACAAAGTCTCTTCATGTGTGAAATATAGGAAAGACGAAGGAAATACCAGACCATCAGGATCATCTTGAGCAAGGGTTAGTAGTCTCCTCGATGAAGATAGAACAAATAGAGTTCGTTTCGATCGAATACAAACAGATATTGGTAAATTTCAGTTATTGTTTCTTATTTCAACTTTTACAAATTGCGATTATAGGCATCTTTCACCCACGAACAAAACACTGAAAATGTAAAACATCGAACTGAAAACATCGATGTTCAAAAAACATCGTCGTTATTATTAGTAATATGATGTACGAAAGTGTAAATTTTCTTATTACTGGGCATGTGTTTTTCTTATTTCTGGGAAATAAAATTTTCATTATCGGCAAAGATAAACACAATGTTCTAAACATTGATTTAGCACTAACGTAATAAAAGGATTCCAGGCAATTTCGTATTTTACAAGTCCATTTGATGGCGTTCTATGGCGGTAGGTCATCATTCTAACGATGGGGGGGCCCTACTTTCAAGCAGGAGTCGAGGGAGAGGCAGAGATTTCAAATTTACCCGTACAAAAAACAAATTTCAAGTTGACTTACAAGACGTCTGTATTGAGAATCGAGAATGTCAGTTCACTGCAGTACCAGCGTGCATTCGCTTCAACTTATTTCTCTAACAGGATGCTTACCTGGAACAAAGAAAAACAGAAATATTTAGAAAAGATTTTTATTAAAAACTTCATACATTTAGAAAGTTTTCACACACAAAAATATGAATGGAAAATGGTCTTTAACATACTCCGCCTTTGAACTGCTTTTGAGCAAAAAATTGTCGTCACATCAATGTAACTAATGAAGCAACATAGAGCAAACTTTGATAGTTTCTTATTACTTATTAGTTTTTCACGTTTTTGTGTTTCAGGATTTAGTACCCATGATCTCTCATGATCGTCACTCACCAAGGCTTTCAATAAATATATTTTGTGCCCATTACAGCACTAGGCTCGCTAGATATACTTGTCTATCTTTATCGTATTACGCCTAATGAAGACTGCCGGGGCAAGAGTGCACACTTAATCACTTCGGAGGAAAAAAGGAAATCTAAGCAGGGTTTATCTCTGAGAGGACTGAAAGGTCAACCATGTGGCAAAAACAGCGTGTTAATAACTTTATTAACCGAATCATTACAACAGCAAATGAATGCATCTAACAATGATTAAAGATTACATCGTTCTTGTATTTGAGTTCCCACGTGATAAAACGCATAAGCCTTATCACGCCCTTATCAGTCGTGGACTACAAATAATTTTATAACTTTTGTAAACACCTCTCAAAAGATAAAAGGCTTTGGAGAATTTAATTTTGCCTTGATTTGTACGATCAATCGTAGCTCAATCAAAACACTCCTAATCTGCAATTCTGAAGTCCAACAAGTTATATCGCAATGCTTATTCACGATTTCTCACGCCTGCAAAGGCGGCCACGTGGATCCTTATAAACAAAGGATTCCTTTTCTATTGATTTACATCTAAACAGTTTTTCTTGTCGGCTTCGATTACAAAATGGATAGAAGCCATTTAGAGTCGAAAACACCAGGCTGTACTGTACAATGAGATGAACAAATGTTTGTACAGCCATTTGAGAATCAGTGCATTACTGCACAGCAGTTTGAATAAAACTTTTTTTTTTCATAACATTCGGAAGCTTGAGCTTACAGCGCATCGGTAAAATATTGCTCGTGTCACCGGAGATAAAAATCTACTTTGTTCGGTGTCAAACGAAAATTTGTGAATTGATGGCACTGGTGAGCGAATGTGGATACCACTATACTGCGATTTTTCTACCTTTGCCCCTCAAGGCCCATCTTCGCGATGGAATATGTCACGGTATTTCGCATCTTTCTCAGTCGTGCCACTAGATTTCGCTTGATCGCGACCGTATCAAGCAGTGCTTGCGATCATGCGATTTCTACCGGCAAGACCGAGAATGACGCGAAATGCCCTGTGATATTCCATTGCGGTCATAGGGGCTTGAGGAGCAGAGTTAGAAAAATCGCACTATATGACCAGGGGGATCTCCCATGACCTCGCCATTCGGCTCAGAAGCAGTGCCCCGGCTGAGTAGACGCACGATAAAATTCGAAAATCTAAACCATTTTTAAGGGTATCTCTGAGGCAGAAACGGAACAGGAATTATTTATCGGTAATATTAAGAGGAACGCAATGGTACTGATTTCTACAACTGCAATGATTTATCCTGAACAATTAGATTGAGTTCAAAACCTGATCAAAACGGCATATAATACAGATAATACAGAATATTCTTTTCTCAAATAGCTTAAACATTATGACGAGAAACTGAATTAAAAATCAATTTGGTTTGTTTTAATTTCATTTATCTGCGAAAAAACAGCAAAACCTGCATGTGTATGGGGGAGAAGTATAAATCTGCGAACTTTTCCAGAGCTCCATTATCCCTTCCCATCTCTTTACTATGTCTAGCTGAATGATGAATAAAAGTTCCAACAAAGCGAAATTGTTTCAATTGAAAACTAGAAATGTTCGATATTTTCTTTACTCCTAAATTTTCTTTACTATTCAGCCACTTTTTTGAATCGATAGTTAAACTCAAAACAACTGACTATAATTATTTAAAATATTTATCCTCCTTGTACGATATGGAACTGTCAGGCATGTGTTAATGTCACTTTTAATTTTTTTAAGGTTGCTTTTTAAAGCTTGGGACCTACAGGAAGAACACGTAAGGACAACATAAACACACACAAACATCCACACCCCAAGCGAGATTGGAACCCGCGAGCTTTCTAATGACAGTTTGTTAGGCTGAAGAGTAGCAAAACGTTACAAAACAGAGATATGGAAAACCGGAAACTAAGCTTACACCACATCGCATCGCTAATGTCAAACAAACTCACATTACGTCGTAATGGCACAATGATTTTCACAGCATAAAAGCGCAGCACAATATAACATAAAAAGTAGGCCTGTCAATCTAAAATGTATTCGTAATTAGCTTTATCGTTTGCAACTAAACGCCAATGTACATGAATTCAGAAGCATGTGTAATAATAATGGTTACATTGATGAATGGATAATATGGCGCGTACTTATTCATAATAAAAAAAAACAAAAAAGCTGCACATGTACTACGGATATAAAATATAATACATTTTGTTTACAATCAAGATATATGAATTATAAATGCTCTTACTATTCTATTTAGCTCGTACACATTAATACTGGTTACCAAGCTTGCAAATAATACATATAAGCAAGAAACAACTAGAAGACTTCAACGAGCGGGTAACGCACCTTCACATCTTCCCACGGCCCGATATCTGACTATGAAGTGCTGCTTTGCAGTGAGAAGTCCGATGTGCTATCAAATAGCGCGTGTATCAAGCTGACGCACTCACTACATTCACATTTACATTATTGTTTATGTACTTGCTTTACAACATTACATACTTGCTCCTAGTACACAATAAATGCACCTCTGTGCAGACGCTTATCAAAGAAAACCGTCCCCCTTGGCAACTACAGACCGTGCGCCTCCGATTCTAATTTGAAGGATACTTCAAATTAGGGTCATTGTAATTAGTTGTTTCAAAAGACATATACACACGTATCAGCGACAAAATGTGTTTGGTAGTTTTACAGAAGATTTAAACGTAAGATTATGAACAATTTTTTACATGCAAGTATATTAATAATATTACATTTTAAACATATTTACTAACTCTACTAATAAAGAGAAAATATTTGCTAATATACATAAACAATTGTAATTGGCATTCTTCAGTGAACATATGCTATTTTTCAGAGTAGTACTTTTTTTATTTTGCAGATTGTCCTTCAGCAACTCAGTGACTCAAGCCTCGTGAGAACCCCGCTATATATTTATAAATTGTATGACGACTTCGTTCCCTGGTACAGTTATTTGATGCGAGATGTAGAACCAATGTAAACGAAAAAATTGCAATTTTTAACTTTTTCACTTGTGTGTTGAGTGTCCAATTGCAAGAAATATTTGATTCAAATTTATCGAATTAATATATTTTTCTGTCAGTGTAATTTACGCTACGTACACCTGTTTTTTTCTTTTGCAAGCGATTTATATTTACTCTGTGAATGTGTACACTGCATTGTTCTGTGAAAACAACCACTACTAGCACTTAAGCCTAACGAAACGTTTCGGTAAATCTTCCCGTGCATTTCCATGCATTATTTACGCAAGTTCCCCAGCAGCGCCTCCGGCAAATAGTGTCCTTGGCTCGTGCAGTGCCTGCCATACCCCATAGTTATTCTATTGCATCTATGCAATGAGTAAAACTCGGATTTATAATAACAAAAACTAAAAAATATGGAAAATACGTACATAATTAAAATAACAGCTAACATTACTACAGTAAACCCTCATTAATATGAATTCCAAGGGACCGAAATAATCGGAGTTCATGTGATAAAAATTCGTGTTATCCATATTACGATAATCCCTTGCCGGGACCGACGTTTTGCTCGTGTTACGACAAAACGCTTGTTAAGCGAGTTCGTGCTAACGAGGGTTTACTGTACTTCATTATCACAGAATACTACTTTCTTAAGACATAACTGATTTTAATCGAATATCAAACAGCTCGAAGGGAGGGAAAAACGCAATAACCCATACTAGTAAAAAAGACGATTTAATCAATTGATGAATATTACACACGTCCCATTTGCGATTAACATCCGGGTAGTAGTATAATCAATTAATTTACAGGAACCCTTCTTTACGGACGTTTCTAAAAAAATATTTTTGCCGAAAATATGAAAATATTTTCGTACTATATCTAAAAGTTACATACTCTAAAAAAAACCTGGAAAATCGTTGACAGTAAAAGAATAAAACAATAATTTACATACATATTCAGAAGCTGACCGCTCCTTATCGTCGTTCTCGTTGGTCAGAAATGACAGAAAAAAGAAAACCTTAATAGCTTTATCGCCAGTTCCGGCATAGTCTTTCTCTTATTCCAGCAGCAATGCGTCACAGCGGGTGCAAGTAATCAGTAGCCAGTAACCAGTCTGCCTTCTCCCGAGAGGACCCCGGACTTTAACATAAACAAGCTGCCCCCTGATAAGCAGCTCTGGCGTCAAAGACGCGATATTGCTTCGCGGCATGGGCGATTCTGACAATACAAAACAGTGAATGACCTGAGGAATCGTAATACATAGACGATGGTGAACCAAAGTTCTGCTTGCAGCGCCCTAACTGGTTCGGTTCGTGAGTTCGGCCCCACCTTTTTGTTAACAGTATTTGTTCTGATACATATTCATGCCGTTGAATATACCAAAAGTCACTTTTACTACTCAGATTGATTGTTTGGTTGGTGATCCCGAGAGCGTGAACTGATAAGGCAATTATTCCCGTAAGTGCAGTGCATGTTTTTACCAGGGGAGTTGACGGTAATCTCCTCCACAGGGTGGAGAGATCCGGCGCCGACCTACCCATCGGCTTGCGGGGTTTACCCAACCAGGTTTCTTCCACCAGCGGATCTTCACCGCCCCACTCGAGACACACTCCAAGCTCCCTACCGATCTCCCGGCATGTGTGGTAGTGTAATGCAGTAAGTGTGTAAGTACGAGGTGAGGATAGGACAAGAAAGAGGTAGGAAAGGTCACGAACCGTCCTTGGCCCATTTATTACGGTACGACATTCGCCTGGTGTTGATCAAAGCAGCCGGCTGCTAAATTCTCCTCCGGACAACGACGGAATTCGACGTAGCTGTGTAGCCAGTATCGAAAATCCTGCCCCCGTCGGAGCTCAAACCCTAGAATCTCCCAGACAAAGACATTTCAATGACGTAAATTGATACCCCGGCTCACCTAAGCCGGTCTAGGACTAAGACCCTGTAATCAGGGATGACGCGAGATCCCTGGTGCAGCCGTCAGATCACTCGTCCTCCATACTGGAACCGGAGTTCTGTTTCCGGGTAATCCACGTGCAATGCATGGTCACAGAGGGTTCGTAGCAGGCTTTATCGGGGTCCACCCGTTTCCCCTCTCTCTGGTGAATTTCACAATTGCTACACCATTATGCCCCATTTCAACATCTAAACACGCCCATTAATTCATTCTTCTACAGCCACGCGTTTTAAACTCAAGTATTTGGAACCAGGAACTTTGTGTTCGTTGTCTCTTCCTGGTGAGGAGTGTTTGGGGATCGTTCGGAAGAGCGAGCGAACAAAGCCGCGCGGCGAGGAGCGGTAGCGGCGACGAGGTCATCCACTTCCTACGTCACCGGGCGCCGCGCTGGTTTCCGCCTCGGAATTCCCTCGCTTAACAAGCCTAACGACGCAGCGCCCCCCTTCCACCACACGGCAAACACACGCCCCGCACACACAAGGCGCAACGCGGGCGAGGATTACGTCCCGTGCGTGTAATGTACGTGCTAAAGCGAAATGTATTTGATTGATGATCTTGTGTTTCGGAGCACGTCAGTTGATATGATCACTGGTCCCGCAAGTGCATGCTATATCCGGGAGGTAGCGGTGCTATACCCCGGGATGCATGCGCATAAACGTGAGATCCCGTACAGTCTTAAACGTCGGGTTTTGGGAATAACTCCATCCAGGTATCTCCGCCAGCGAGGCACCGCCCCGACTCAACTCCCAACTAGTCTCCCGCCACGTCTGGTAGTGAACTGCATATAAGCGTGTGTGTGTGTGTGTGTGTGTGTGTGTGTGAGAGAGAGAGAGAGAGAGAGACAGAGACAGACAGACAGAGAGAGACAGAGACAGAGAGAGAGACAGAGACAGAGAGAGAGACAGAGGATAGGGCAAGGAAGAGAACGCGGTCTGAGACCCCTTTGTTGGGGTACGACTCCGGCATTCGCCTGATTTTCATTGGAGACATCCTCGGCAGCCACTGTTCACAGGAGCCGGCCACTAGGATTCTCTTTCAGATATCGGCTGAATTCGACCAAGCTAAATATTGAACCCAGAGTCTAAAGTCCTCCACAGTTATGACCCGAACCGTCGGACTGCAGCGGCAACAGGTGTAGTCATTAAGCCATCTCTTCCGGACCGGCTGAACCCGTCCGAGACCGTCGAACTAGGAAACTATTGCTCGGAATTACACAGAAGCAATGTGCGCTGGCGTATGTAACAGCCAGGATGTTGAAATACATCGTTCAACGCGGACACATTGTTTAGGACAAAGAAAAATTCCCTTGCCAACAAGTTCGAGGAAGAATTCACACGTGAATCAACCAATTTGTTTGACACGAACCAGATGTTTCTCTAGCGCACAAACTAAGGGACTGAAGATACTCTCAGGCGAGTTGCTCCACAGTTCCATGGATTCTGGGATCGCGCAAGCTCTTCCTCTTTCCTTTGATTTTTCTTCCATTTGGGAACGCGTTTTGATGTGCAATGCAAGAATATCCTAATGTACAACGAAACGTTTACAGGGGCACATCGATGAGAGTACCACTCTCTGTAAAGAGTGGCACTTCTTGTTTCTAAGGGGAATGAAGATCATGATTCATAAGATAAGTTTACATATTGAAAATTTAGAAAGCCGAATTTTACTGCCTAAATCACTTTTTGCTCCTACATTTCTGTATACGAGTAAGTACTCGTATATTTCATTAACCTTAAGCAGAATCAAGTATGAAAAAACAAGGAAACGAGCCAGAACCGTTTTTAATGTTTTTCACACAGCTCATGCAAGCAGACAATCTCAAGAATTGCGAGAGAAACGGAGAAATAAACCCGTTTTTTCACTTTATAAGTAGCATTCTCATAAAAAACAACAAATAATACAAGTGAATTTCTCAAAGACACCGTAAACAGAGTACAGAGTACAAGAGTCGGGCCCATGGTCGAGATCGCTATGTCCGCGGGATCGAGTCCCAACTCGGCATGGTTGTGTGTGTTCGTTATTTCAACCCCCTTTCATTACCATATCGTTTCATCCTCATACCATAACGTTACATCCAATAGTGGTCGCTAATGACCTAGTAGTTGAGTGCGAACTTAAATAACAAAAGAGTAACTAAGTCGACGAGAGGGGGAAAAATTACACACTGCGTCTGATCGCGGACTGCAGCAGGCAAGTGCAACCAGATAATTGTTCTTCTGACAAATCGTTGCTACGAATGTAACAACACTTATAAAATATAGTATCCTAGATCCTCAACTGGTTCCTGATGCAGAAAACGGCATGACAACACACATAATTTTTGAGACGACAAAACAAAGGCTCAATGGTTAGGATGACAAGTAGCCAGCAATGAGAATGACCTATTTAACGCAGGACATCGCGACGGACGAGAACTGTTACGCGGAAGCCTCTCAAAAGTTTCTATAATTAGTCTTTCTCGCGTTACTGGCCGAAACGTCAAAAAGGGATTACATGAACCAAGAAAACTATTATAAAGAAAGGGAAAGTTCGAAGTCCTTGTGAATAATTGCCTAAGAATGTCAGATTCAGCTTCTTCTACAAACAAACAAACAAAATAAAAATATTCTGGATGTACCAAAATGTAGAGACAAATCATACCTTTAATCAGTAAAAATTTGTTACGCCCGACAGCGTCGTACGTACTAAAATAACAAAGAATACGTAACATACTTAATGCTTATTGATTGATCATGGACATCAATTTTTACGATTTCAACAAAGGATGACGAATTATCCTGAAAGCTTCTCTTGGAAGTTGGAGTAATGCTGACGGAAAGTCGTTAAGAACAATCCGAAAAAAAGTCGCCAATGGAACTTGCACAACTTTTCCGAGACATTATTTTATGACTTGTTTATAATGTAGGCTCAATTTAAAATATTCTCTATTGTGTCATTTTTTCTATTTCATTAAAAGTGGAATTTGAATAAACATGGAACTTTATTAAACATCACCGTAACAAAATATGTAATAAACACCCTTCAGCATTCATGCTACAGATAAATGTTTCAATTAATACATAGTAAATGGATTTAGGATTGATTTATTGATTGTTCGTCATTCCGGCGCGTCAACTACAGAGGTCATTAGTCCCGTAAGTGTAGAGCGTGTTTTTTTCATCGAGAGGTGGCGGTGATCTTTTCCCCTCTGGGTGGCGAGATCCGGCGCCGACCAACCATCGACTATCGGGGTTTTCCCCATCAACCAGGTATCTCCCACCAGCGGGACACCGCCTCTGCCGGGACAAGCTCTAAGGTCCCGACCAATCTCCTGGCATGTGTGGTAGTGTAGTGCATGTTATTGTAAGTGTGTGTAAAAGGGGTAAGGACAGAAGAAGGAAAGATCGCACGCGGTCCGTGGCCCGTTTCTTAGGGTATTTCTGCTCCGGCATTCGCCTGGTGTTGATCGGAGAAACCACGGAAACTACAGATCAGAGCAGCCGGCCTGTAGAATTCTCCTCCCAAACAGCGACTGAATTCGACCTAGCTGACAAGCTAGTGTCAAAAATCCTGCCGCCGCGCCGTCGGGACTCGAACCTAGGACCTTCCAGTCAGAGGGACTGCAGTGACATCAGGTTGATGCACTGAGTTATCTGTCCCGGTGGATTTCGGAGATGTTTTAATATTTTTTAAAATAATTTTCATGGAAATTTCAATTATAAAACAGAACTAAACAAGCTTTTTTAAAATTGCAGTTATTTTTCGTTCAGAATGTCCACTCAAGGAGATTAACTACAGAAAAAATATTTCAAATGAAACTCACGGACAAAGTACTTTCTGCCGTTTTGAAGAGTTTTAGCTAAATGGAGTGTACCAATGTAGATGAAATTCAAGATCAATCAAGAAAACTCAGGTTAAATGTCAATGTTGTAACGAGTTTTTCCATTATAAAAACTTCGTTTCAGGCAGTATACACAGCAGTTGTGTATCCATTTAGTATTAAGTATTAATTACGTAATATATAAGTAAAACGGGAATTAATTCAGAAAACTATTGTAGTTCCTCTAACTACTGAAGGGAAACAAGGAAATGCTAATATGATATTATGCGCGGTAGCCTGTCAAACGAGAAACCTCTGACTTGTTCACATGAGAACATTTTCCGGTCAGAACAAAGAACATTCGAAATGCGCATTGATTAGAATGCATTACTCACAACGCGGCCACAGCCAGAATATACAATTATTTATTTAAGAAAATGTATGTCCAACTTCTTTGTCTCTATTGTATACCTTACATGAATGATTGATTTTAAATTTACAACTTCCTCAAACTCTTGAGAAATACATAGGTCAAATACGCTACCAAAAAGAGTAATTTTACTTCTAATATATTGCGGCTCTTACTTCTAATATATTGCGAGGAGCTCCCATTATTTTCAAATGATCTTCCATTTCAAGATCCTTTTCATCGACAGAACCTGACATTGGTGTTACAATTAAAGAAAACACTAGAACGATCAAGTATAGGGCCATGCAAAAAGAAGAAATTCGATGGTGAAGAAATTCGCGGATTCGATGGTGTAACGGACTGCGTTACACCATCGCATTGCGGACGGATTAGCGTACCGGACGGTCATACCCCAATTCGTGGGTTCAAACCCGATCGAAGCCGTGGATTTTTAAGGGCGGAAAAACTCCTTCGTACGCCTTCCTTCGGAGGGGAAGTAAAGCCGGCTGTCCCATGTTAGTAGATTTACTTGCATGTAAAAGATCCTCAAGCCTAAATGACGCCTCTGAACTAAATTCAAATCGCCTGTTTCGTCGCCCGAGATAATACCTTCTTTCTCCGCTAGGTGGTGAAAAGGAGCGTAGTAGAAATTTGCGTGGTTAGGCGGAAGAGCGGGCCTGATGGCCCGAGTCTCGCCGCGTAAAATAAGACACTAACTAACTAAGAAATGATCGATGACAACCACTACATTTAATGTCAATGATATTATTTAATTACAAAAAAACTTGCATAAAAAGGCTCTCGAATAAAATATCATCACATGGCAAAAGTTCCTTTCGAGACTTGATAGACTTCCCCGCCTCGGCCCGCCGGACTCGACGGATGAACTCTTCAGCCTCGTCTGAAAAGGTCCACTTTCTTACCTTAAGTTGTAAATTACTATTTCACTTCCCTTATTCAGTGCTGATTTGCATACTTGGCAGATGCCATTCATGTACTACTTCCACCCCATTCCATTATTCCACCTTCGTCGTTATCATCATCATCCATGTACATTCTTACATCCAATCTTACATTCTCTGGTCCATGCATAAGTTCTAATTTACGGTCTAAAACTCAACTAATATCACTCAAAAATTGCTTTTACTATTTCGTCTATAGTTATAACTGTACGGCCTAATTCTCAATACTTTTTTCACAACAAATTGCTGTTAGTCATTTAAATTCAAAATTTCAACGATTAGCGTGTATATGTTTGCGACACCTCCGGTTTTTTACGAGAGTCTCTTCCCTTCCGCCAGAGAACATACTCGCCTTCAACTATCTTTTTCTATGTGCACATCATCCCCAAAAGTGTCCCACCTTCGTTATCTTGCGCTGATCCCACTCTTGCCTTTTTATTGGCTTTGTTCATGGCGCCCCTAAATATATTGTTCCTTTATAACTTTTACTTCTTTACTTCCTCCACGCACAAAATCCCTTTATACGTGATACAATTTGGATTATTCATTGTTACGCTCTTGTTCACGTTTACAATATTTATTTGCTCAATTTATGGGCAAAACTAATTTATACGTCCTGCCGTGACTCATTTTTCTTCCATTCTTGTCACTTCTCTTTTAAAAATGTTTTTATATGATTTTTTTTTACTTTTATCTCAATGGGGGATCGCAACCGTCAATTACAATACAAAGAGAAGAATGCTGTTTGGTTGTAACGATTTGGAAAATCCAACCGCAGTTATGAGGTGCAGCTCGGTGCACGTCAGTGTAGCGTATCCCACAGGCTCCGCCCAGGCTCACGCCCCCAAACCCATCAATGGACCGGCACCCGCAATCGCTCTATGTCGCTCGTTCACCACTGGTCTGGAGGTTGGCAGGCTCGGTCTTACGGCCGCCACAGCTCTCTCTCCGTCTCTGCCTCTCTCCGTCTCTGCCTCTCTCCGTCTCTGCCTCTCTCCGTCTCTGCCTCTCTCCGTCTCTGCCTCTCTCCGTCTCTGCCTCTCTCCGTCTCTGCCTCTCTCCGTCTCTGCCTCTCTCCGTCTCTGCCTCTCTCCGTCTCTGCCTCTCTCCGTCTCTGCCTCTCTCCGTCTCTGCCTCTCTCCGTCTCTGCCTCTCTCCGTCTCTGCCTCTCTCCGTCTCTGCCTCTCTCCGTCTCTGCCTCTCTCCGTCTCTGCCTCTCTCCGTCTCTGCCTCTCTCCGTCTCTGCCTCTCTCCGTCTCTGCCTCTCTCCGTCTCTTGCCTCTCTCCGTCTCTGCCTCTCTCCGTCTCTGCCTCTCTCCGTCTCTGCCTCTCTCCGTCTCTGCCTCTCTCCGTCTCTGCCTCTCTCCGTCTCTGCCTCTCTCCGTCTCTGCCTCTCTCCGTCTCTGCCTCTCTCCGTCTCTGCCTCTCTCCGTCTCTGCCTCTCTCCGTCTCTGCCTCTCTCCGTCTCTGCCTCTCTCCGTCTCTGCCTCTCTCCGTCTCTGCCTCTCTCCGTCTCTGCCTCTCTCCGTCTCTGCCTCTCTCCGTCTCTGCCTCTCTCCGTCTCTGCCTCTCTCCGTCTCTGCCTCTCTCCGTCTCTGCCTCTCTCCGTCTCTGCCTCTCTCCGTCTCTGCCTCTCTCCGTCTCTGCCTCTCTCCGTCTCTGCCTCTCTCCGTCTCTGCCTCTCTCCGTCTCTGCCTCTCTCCGTCTCTGCCTCTCTCCGTCTCTGCCTCTCTCCGTCTCTGCCTCTCTCCGTCTCTGCCTCTCTCCGTCTCTGCCTCTCTCCGTCTCTGCCTCTCTCCGTCTCTGCCTCTCTCCGTCTCTGCCTCTCTCCGTCTCTGCCTCTCTCCGTCTCTGCCTCTCTCCGTCTCTGCCTCTCTCCGTCTCTGCCTCTCTCCGTCTCTGCCTCTCTCCGTCTCTGCCTCTCTCCGTCTCTGCCTCTCTCCGTCTCTGCCTCTCTCCGTCTCTGCCTCTCTCCGTCTCTGCCTCTCTCCGTCTCTGCCTCTCTCCGTCTCTGCCTCTCTCCGTCTCTGCCTCTCTCCGTCTCTGCCTCTCTCCGTCTCTGCCTCTCTCCGTCTCTGCCTCTCTCCGTCTCTGCCTCTCTCCGTCTCTGCCTCTCTCCGTCTCTGCCTCTCTCCGTCTCTGCCTCTCTCCGTCTCTGCCTCTCTCCGTCTCTGCCTCTCTCCGTCTCTGCCTCTCTCCGTCTCTGCCTCTCTCCGTCTCTGCCTCTCTCCGTCTCTGCTCTCTCCGTCTCTGCCTCTCTCCGTCTCTGCCTCTCTCTCCGTCTCTGCCTCTCTCCGTCTCTGCCTCTCTCCGTCTCTGCCTCTCTCCGTCTCTGCCTCTCTCCGTCTCTGCCTCTCTCCGTCTCTGCCTCTCTCCGTCTCTGCCTCTCTCCGTCTCTGCCTCTCTCCGTCTCTGCCTCTCTCCGTCTCTGCCTCTCTCCGTCTCTGCCTCTCTCCGTCTCTGCCTCTCTCCGTCTCTGCCTCTCTCCGTCTCTGCCTCTCTCCGTCTCTGCCTCTCTCCGTCTCTGCCTCTCTCCGTCTCTGCCTCTCTCCGTCTCTGCCTCTCTCCGTCTCTGCCTCTCTCCGTCTCTGCCTCTCTCCGTCTCTGCCTCTCTCCGTCTCTGCCTCTCTCCGTCTCTGCCTCTCTCCGTCTCTGCCTCTCTCCGTCTCTGCCTCTCTCCGTCTCTGCCTCTCTCCGTCTCTGCCTCTCTCCGTCTCTGCCTCTCTCCGTCTCTGCCTCTCTCCGTCTCTGCCTCTCTCCGTCTCTGCCTCTCTCCGTCTCTGCCTCTCTCTCCGTCTTCTGCCTCTCTCCGTCTCTGCCTCTCTCCGTCTCTGCCTCTCTCCGTCTCTGCCTCTCTCCGTCTCTGCCTCTCTCCGTCTCTGCCTCTCTCCGTCTCTGCCTCTCTCCGTCTCTGCCTCTCTCCGTCTCTGCCTCTCTCCGTCTCTGCCTCTCATCCGTCTCTGCCTCTCTCCGTCTCTGCCTCTCTCCGTCTCTGCCTCTCTCCGTCTCTGCCTCTCTCCGTCTCTGCCTCTCTCCGTCTCTGCCTCTCTCCGTCTCTGCCTCTCTCCGTCTCTGCCTCTCTCCGTCTCTGCCTCTCTCCGTCTCTGCCTCTCTCCGTCTCTGCCTCTCTCCGTCTCTGCCTCTCTCCGTCTCTGCCTCTCTCCGTCTCTGCCTCTCTCCGTCTCTGCCTCTCTCCGTCTCTGCCTCTCTCCGTCTCTGCCTCTCTCCGTCTCTGCCTCTCTCCGTCTCTGCCTCTCTCCGTCTCTGCCTCTCTCCGTCTCTGCCTCTCTCCGTCTCTGCCTCTCTCCGTCTCTGCCTCTCTCCGTCTCTGCCTCTCTCCGTCTCTGCCTCTCTCCGTCTCTGCCTCTCTCCGTCTCTGCCTCTCTCCGTCTCTGCCTCTCTCCGTCTCTGCCTCTCTCCGTCTCTGCCTCTCTCCGTCTCTGCCTCTCTCCGTCTCTGCCTCTCTCCGTCTCTGCCTCTCTCCGTCTCTGCCTCTCTCCGTCTCTGCCTCTCTCCGTCTCTGCCTCTCTCCGTCTCTGCCTCTCTCCGTCTCTGCCTCTCTCCGTCTCTGCCTCTCTCCGTCTCTGCCTCTCTCCGTCTCTGCCTCTCTCCGTCTCTGCCTCTCTCCGTCTCTGCCTCTCTCCGTCTCTTGCCTCTCTCCGTCTCTGCCTCTCTCCGTCTCTGCCTCTCTCCGTCTCTGCCTCTCTCCGTCTCTGCCTCCCTCCGTCTCTGCCTCCCTCCGTCTCTGCCTCCCTCCGTCTCTGCCTCCCTCCGTCTCTGCCTCCCTCCGTCTCTGCCTCCCTCCGTCTCTGCCTCCCTCCGTCTCTGCCTCCCTCCGTCTCTTGCCTCCTCCGTCTCTGCCTCCCTCCGTCTCTGCCTCCCTCCGTCTCTGCCTCCCTCCGTCTCTGCCTCCCTCCGTCTCTGCCTCCCTCCGTCTCTGCCTCCCTCCGTCTCTGCCTCCCTCCGTTCTCTGCCTCCTCCGTCCTCTGCCTCCCTCCGTCTCTGCCTCCCTCCGTCTCTCTGCCTCCCTCCGTCTCTGCCTCCCTCCGTCTCTGCCTCCCTCCGTCTCTGCCTCCCTCCCGTCTCTGCCTCCCTCCGTCTCTGCCTCCCTCCGTCTCTGCCTCCCTCCGTCTCTGCCTCCCTCCGTCTCTGCCTCCCTCCGTCTCTGCTGCCTCCCTCCGTCTCTGCCTCCTCCGTCTCTGCCTCCCTCCGTCTCTGCTCCCTCCGTCTCTGCCTCCCTCCGTCTCTGCCTCTCTCCGTCTCTGCCTCTCTCCGTCTCTCGCCTCTCTCCGTCTCTGCCTCTCTCCGTCTCTGCCTCTCTCCGTCTCTGCCTCTCTCCGTCTCTGCCTCTCTCCGTCTCTGCCTCTCTCCGTCTCTGCCTCTCTCCGTCTCTGCCTCTCTCCGTCTCTGCCTCTCTCCGTCTCTGCCTCTCTCCGTCTCTGCCTCTCTCCGTCTCTGCCTCTCTCCGTCTCTGCCTCTCTCCGTCTCTGCCTCTCTCCGTCTCTGCCTCTCTCCGTCTCTGCCTCTCTCCGTCTCTGCCTCTCTCCGTCTCTGCCTCTCTCCGTCTCTGCCTCTCTCCGTCTCTGCCTCTCTCCGTCTCTGCCTCTCTCCGTCTCTGCCTCTCTCCGTCTCTGCCTCTCTCCGTCTCTGCCCTCTCTCCGTCTCTGCCTCTCTCCGTCTCTGCCTCTCTCCCGTCTCTGCCTCTCTCCGTCTCTGCCTCTCTCCGTCTCTGCCTCTCTCCGTCTCTGCCTCTCTCCGTCTCTGCCTCTCTCCGTCTCTGCCTCTCTCTCGTCTCTTGCCTCTCTCCGTCTCTGCCTCTCTCCGTCTCTGCCTCTCTCCGTCTCTGCCTCTCTCCGTCTCTGCCTCTCTCCGTCTCTGCCTCTCTCCGTCTCTGCCTCTCTCCGTCTCTGCCTCTCTCCGTCTCTGCCTCTCTCCGTCTCTGCCTCTCTCCGTCTCTGCCTCTCTCCGTCTCTGCCTCTCTCCGTCTCTGCCTCTCTCCGTCTCTGCCTCTCTCCGTCTCTGCCTCTCTCCGTCTCTGCCTCTCTCCGTCTCTGCCTCTCTCCGTCTCTGCCTCTCTCCGTCTCTGCCTCTCTCCGTCTCTGCCTCTCTCCGTCTCTGCCTCTCTCCGTCCTCTGCCTCTCTCCGTCTCTGCCTCTCTCCGTCTCTGCCTCTCTCCGTCTCTGCCTCTCTCCGTCTCTGCCTCTCTCCGTCTCTGCCTCTCTCCGTCTCTGCCTCTCTCCGTCTCTGCCTCTCTCCGTCTCTGCCTCTCTCCGTCTCTGCCTCTCTCCGTCTCTGCCTCTCTCCGTCTCTGCCTCTCTCCGTCTCTGCCTCTCTCCGTCTCTGCCTCTCTCCGTCTCTGCCTCTCTCCGTCTCTGCCTCTCTCCGTCTCTGCCTCTCTCCGTCTCTGCCTCTCTCCGTCTCTGCCTCTCTCCGTCTCTGCCTCTCTCCGTCTCTGCCTCTCTCCGTCTCTGCCTCTCTCCGTCTCTGCCTCTCTCCGTCTCTGCCTCTCTCCGTCTCTGCCTCTCTCCGTCTCTGCCTCTCTCCGTCTCTGCCTCTCTCCGTCTCTGCCTCTCTCCGTCTCTGCCTCTCTCCGTCTCTGCCTCTCTCCGTCCTCTGCCTCTCTCCGTCTCTGCCTCTCTCCGTCTCTGCCTCTCTCCGTCTCTGCCTCTCTCCGTCTCTGCCTCTCTCCGTCTCTGCCTCTCTCCGTCTCTGCCTCTCTCCGTCTCGCCTCTCTCCGTCTCTGCCTCTCTCCGTCTCTGCCTCTCTCCGTCTCTGCCTCTCTCCGTCTCTGCCTCTCTCCGTCTCTGCCTCTCTCCGTCTCTGCCTCTCTCCGTCTCTGCCTCTCTCCGTCTCTGCCTCTCTCCGTCTCTGCCTCTCTCCGTCTCTGCCTCTCTCCGTCTCTGCCTCTCTCCGTCTCTGCCTCTCTCCGTCTCTGCCTCTCTCCGTCTCTGCCTCTCTCCGTCTCTGCCTCTCTCCGTCTCTGCCTCTCTCCGTCTCTGCCTCTCTCCGTCTCTGCCTCTCTCCGTCTCTGCCTCTCTCCGTCTCTGCCTCTCTCCGTCTCTGCCTCTCTCCGTCTCTGCCTCTCTCCGTCTCTGCCTCTCTCCGTCTCTGCCTCTCTCCGTCTCTGCCTCTCTCCGTCTCTGCCTCTCTCCGTCTCTGCCTCTCTCCGTCTCTGCCTCTCTCCGTCTCTGCCTCTCTCCGTCTCTGCCTCTCTCCGTCTCTGCCTCTCTCCGTCTCTGCCTCTCTCCGTCTCTGCCTCTCTCCGTCTCTGCCTCTCTCCGTCTCTGCCTCTCTCCGTCTCTGCCTCTCTCCGTCTCTGCCTCTCTCCGTCTCTGCCTCTCTCCGTCTGCTCTCCCGTCTCTGCCTCTCTCCGTCTCTGCCTCTCTCCGTCTCTGCCTCTCTCCGTCTCTGCCTCTCTCCGTCTCTTGCCTCTCTCCGTCTCTGCCTCTCTCCGTCTCTGCCTCTCTCCGTCTCTGCCTCTCTCCGTCTCTGCCTCTCTCCGTCTCTGCCTCTCTCCGTCTCTGCCTCTCTCCGTCTCTGCCATCTCTCCGTCTCTGCCTCTCTCCGTCTCTGCCTCTCTCCGTCTCTGCCTCTCTCCGTCTCTGCCTTCTCTCCGTCTCTGCCTCTCTCCGTCTCTGCCTCTCTCCGTCTCTGCCTCTCTCCGTCTCTGCCTCTCTCCGTCTCTGCCTCTCTCCGTCTCTGCCTCTCTCCGTCTCTGCCTCTCTCCGTCTCTGCCTCTCTCCGTCTCTGCCTCTCTCCGTCTTCTGCCTCTCTCCGTCTCTGCCTCTCTCCGTCTCTGCCTCTCTCCGTCTCTGGCCTCTCTCTCGTCTCTGCCTCTCTCCGTCTCTGCCTCTCTCCGTCTCTGCCTCTCTCCGTCTCTGCCTCTCTCCCGTCTCTGCCTCTCTCCGTCTCTGCCTCTCCTCCGTCTCTGCCTCTCTCCGTCTCTGCCTCTCTCCGTCTCTGCCTCTCTCCGTCTCTGCCTCTCTCCGTCCTCTGCCTCTCTCCGTCTCTGCCTCTCTCCGTCTCTGCCTCTCTCCGTCTCTGCCTCTCTCCGTCTCTGCCTCTCTCCGTCTCTGCCTCTCTCCGTCTCTGCCTCTCTCCGTCTCTGCCTCTCTCCGTCTCTGCCTCTCTCCGTCTCCTGCCTCTCTCGTCTCTGCCTCCTCTCCGTCTCTGCCTCTCTCCGTCTCTGCCTCTCTCCGTCTCTGCCTCTCTCCGTCTCTGCCTCTCTCCGTCTCTGCCTCTCTCCGTCTCTCTGCCTCTCTCCGTCTCTGCCTCTCTCCGTCTCTGCCTCTCTCCGTCTCTGCCTCTCTCCGTCCTCTGCCTCTCTCCGTCTCTCTGCCTCTCTCCGTCTCTGCCTCTCTCGTCTCTGCCTCTCTCCGTCTCTGCCTCTCTCCGTCTCTGCCTCTCTCCGTCTCTGCCTCTCTCCGTCTCTGCTCTCTCCGTCTCTGCCTCTCTCCGTCTCTGCCTCTCTCCGTCTCTGCCTCTCTCGTCTCTGCCTCTCTCCGTCTCTGCCTTCTTCCGTCTCTGCCCTCTCCGTCTCTGCCTCCCTCCGTCTCTGCCTCCCTCCGTCTCTGCCTCCCTCCGTCTCTGCCTCCCTCCGTCTCTGCCTCCTCCGTCTCTGCCTCCCTCCGTCTCTGCCTCCCTCCGTCTCTGCCTCCCTCCGTCTCTGCCTCCTCCGTCTCTGCCTCCCTCCGTCTCTGCCTCCCTCCGTCTGCCTCCCTCGTCTCTGCCTCCTCCGTCTCTGCCTCCTCCGTCTCTGCCTCCCTCCGTCTCTGCCTCCTCCGTCTCTGCCTCCCTCCGTCTCTGCCTCCCTCCGTCTCTGCCTCCCTCCGTCTCTGCCTCCCTCCGTCTCTGCCTCCCTCCGTCTCTCTGCCTCCCTCCGTCTCTGCCTCCCTCCGTCTCTGCCTCCCTCCGTCTCTGCCTCCCTCCGTCTCTGCCTCCCTCCGTCTCTGCCTCCCTCCGTCTCTGCCTCCCTCCGTCTCTGCCTCCCTCCGTCTCTGCCTCTCTCCGTCTCTGCCTCTCCTCCGTCTCTGCCTCTCTCCGTCTCTGCCTCTCTCCGTCTCTGCCTCTCTCCGTCTCTGCCTCTCTCCGTCTCTGCCTCTCGTCCGTCTCTGCCTCTCTCCGTCTCTGCCTCTCTCTCCGTCTCTGCCTCTCTCCGTCTCTGCCTCTCTCCGTCTCTGCCTCTCTCCGTCTCTGCCTCTCTCCGTCTCTGCCTCTCTCCGTCTCTGCCTCTCTCCGTCTCTGCCTCTCTCCGTCTCTGCCTCTCTCCGTCTCTGCCTCTCTCCGTCTCTGCCTCTCTCCGTCTCTGCCTCTCTCCGTCTCTGCATCTCTCCGTCTCTGCCTCTCTCCGTCTCTGCCTCTCTCCGTCTCTGCCTCTCTTCCGTCTCTGCCTCTCTCCGTCTCTGCCTCTCTCCGTCTCTGCCTCTCTCCGTCCTCTGCCTCTCTCCGTCTCTGCCTCTCTCCGTCTCTGCCTCTCTTCCGTCTCTGCCTCTCTCCGTCTCTGCCTCTCTCCGTCTCTGCCTCTCTCCGTCTCTGCCTCTCTCCGTCTCTTGCCTCTCTTCCGTCTCTTCTGCCTCTCTCCGTCTCTGCCTCTCTCCGTCTCTGCCTCTCTCCGTCTCTGCCTCTCTCCGTCTCTGCCTCTCTCCGTCTCTGTCCTCTCTCCGTCTCTGCCTCTCTCCGTCTCTGCCTCTCTCCGTCTCTGCTCTCTCCGTCTCTGCCTCTCTCCGTCTCTGCCTCTCTCCGTCTCTGGCCTCTCTCCGTCTCTCGCCTCTCTCCGTCTCTGCCTCCTCTCCGTCTCTGCCTCTCTCCGTCTCTGCCTCTCTCCGTCTCTGCCTCTCTCCGTCTCTGCCTCTCTCCGTCTCTGCCTCTCTCCGTCTCTGCCTCTCTCCGTCTCTGCCTCTCTCCGTCTCTGCCTCTCTCCGTCTCTGCCTCTCTCCGTCTCTGCCTCTCTCCGTCTCTGCCTCTCTCCGTCTCTGCCTCTCTCCGTCTCTGCCTCTCTCCGTCTCTGCCTCTCTCCGTCTCTGCCTCTCTCCGTCTCTGCCTCTCTCCGTCTCTGCCTCTCTCCGTCTCTGCCTCTCTCCGTCTCTGCCTCTCTCCGTCTCTGCCTCTCTCCGTCTCTGCCTCTCTCCGTCTCTGCCTCTCTCCGTCTCTGCCTCTCTCCGTCTCTGCCTCTCTCCGTCTCTGTCTCTCTCCGTCTCTGTCTCTCTCCGTCTCGTCTCTCTCCGTCTCCGTCCTCTCTCCGTCTCCGTCTCTCTCCGTCTCCGTCTCTCTCCGTCTCCGTCTCTCTCCGTCTCCGTCTCTCTCCGTCTCCGTCTCTCTCCGTCTCCGTCTCTCTCCGTCTCCGTCTCTCATCGTCTCCGTCTCTCTCCGTCTCCGTCTCTCTCCGTCTCCGTCTCTCTCCGTCTCCGTCTCTCTCCGTCTCCGTCTCTCTCCGTCTCCGTCTCTCTCCGTCTCCGTCTCTCTCCGTCTCCGTCTCTCTCCGTCTCCGTCTCTCTCCGTCTCCGTCTCTCTCCGTCTCCGTCTCTCTCCGTCTCCGTCTCTCTCCGTCTCCGTCTCTCTCCGTCTCCGTCTTCTCCGTCTCGTCTCTCTCCGTCTTCCGTCTCTCTCCGTCTCCGTCTCTCTCCGTCTCCGTCTCTCTCCGTCTCCGTCTCTTCGTCTCCGTCTCTCTCCGTCTCCGTCTCTCTCCGTCTCGTCTCTCTCCGTCTCCGTCTCTCTCCGTCTCCGTCTCTCTCCGTCTCCGTCTCTCTCCGTCTCCGTCTCTCTCCGTCTCCGTCTCTCTCCGTCTCCGTCTCTCTCCGTCTCCGTCTCTCTCCGTCTCCGTCTCTCTCCGTCTCCGTCTCTCTCCGTCTCCGTCTCTCTCCGTCTCGTCTCTCTCCGTCTCCGTCTCTCTCCGTCTCCGTCTCTCTCCGTCTCCGTCTCTCTCCGTCTCCGTCTCTCTCCGTCTCCGTCTCTCTCCGTCTCCGTCTCTCTCCGTCTCCGTCTCTCTCCGTCTCCGTCTCTCTCCGTCTCCGTCTCTCTCCGTCTCCGTCTCTCTCCGTCTCCGTCTCTCTCCGTCTCCGTCTCTCTCCGTCTCGTCTCTCTCCGTCTCCGTCTCTCTCCGTCTCCGTCTCTCTCCGTCTCCGTCTCTCTCCGTCTCCGTCTCTCTCCGTCTCCGTCTCTCTCCGTCTCCGTCTCTCTCCGTCTCCGTCTCTCTCCGTCTCCGTCTCTCTCCGTCTCCGTCTCTCTCCGTCTCCGTCTCTCTCCGTCTCCGTCTCTCTCCGTCTCCGTCTCTCTCCGTCTCCGTCTCTCTCCGTCTCCGTCTCTCTCCGTCTCCGTCTCTCTCCGTCTCCGTCTCTCTCCGTCTCCGTCTCTCTCCGTCTCCGTCTCTCTCCGTCTCCGTCTCTCTCCGTCTCCGTCTCTCTCCGTCTCCGTCTCTCTCCGTCTCCGTCTCTCTCCGTCTCCGTCTCTCTCCGTCTCCGTCTCTCTCCGTCTCCGTCTCTCTCCGTCTCCGTCTCTCTCCGTCTCCGTCTCTCTCCGTCTCCGTCTCTCTCCGTCTCCGTCTCTCTCCGTCTCCGTCTCTCTCCGTCTCCGTCTCTCTCCGTCTCCGTCTCTCTCCGTCTCCGTCTCTCTCCGTCTCCGTCTCTCTCCGTCTCCGTCTCTCTCCGTCTCCGTCTCTCTCCGTCTCCGTCTCTCTCCGTCCAGTCTCTCTCCGTCTCCGTCTCTCTCCGTCTCCGTCTCTCTCCGTCTCCGTCTCTCTCCGTCTCCGTCTCTCTCCGTCTCCGTCTCTCTCCGTCTCCGTCTCTCTCCGTCTCCGTCTCTCTCCGTCTCCGTCTCTCTCCGTCTCCGTCTCTCTCCGTCTCGTCTCTCTCCGTCTCCGTCTCTCTCCGTCTCCGTCTCTCTCCGTCTCCGTCTCTCTCCGTCTCCGTCTCTCTCCGTCCTCCGTCTCTCTCCGTCTCGTCTCTCTCCGTCTCCGTCTCTCTCCGTCTCCGTCTCTCTCCGTCTCTCCGTCTCTCTCCGTCTCCGTCTCTCTCCGTCTCCGTCTCTCTCCGTCTCCGTCTCTCTCCGTCTCCGTCTCTCTCCGTCTCCGTCTCTCTCCGTCTCCGTCTCCTCTCCGTCTCCGTCTCTCTCCGTCTCCGTCTCTCTCTCCGTCTCCGTCTCTCTCCGTCTCCGTCTCTCTCCGTCTCCGTCTCTCTCCGTCTCCGTCTCTCTCCGTCTCCGTCTCTCTCCGTCTCCGTCTTTCCGTCTCGTCTCTCTCGTCTCCGTCTCTCTCCGTCTCCGTCTCTCTCCGTCTCCGTCTCTCTCCGTCTCCGTCTCTCTCCGTCTCCGTCTCTCTCAGTCTCCGTCTCGCTCTCTCACTCTCTCTCGTCTCCGTCTCTCTCCGTCTCCGTCTCCTTCCGTCTTCCGTCTCTCTCGTCTCAGTCTCTCTCAGTCTCCGGCCCTCTCCTCTCCGTCCCTCTCCGTCTCCGTCCCTCTCCGTCTCCGTACCTCTCCGTCTCCGTCCCTCTCCGTCTCCGTCCCTCTCCGTCTTCGTCCCTCTCCGTCTCCGTCTCTCTCCGTCTCCGTCTCTCTTTTCCGTCTCCGTCTCTCTCCGTCTCAGTCTCTCTCCGTCTCAGTCTCTCTCCTCTCCGTCTCTCTCGTCTCCGTCTCTCTCCGTCTCCGTCTCTCTCCGTCTCCGTCTCTCTCCGTCTCCGTTCTCTCTCCGTCTCCGTCTCTCTCCGTCTCCGTCTCTCTCCGTCTCCGTCTCTCTCCGTCTCCGTCTACTCTCCGTCTCCGTCTCTCTCCGTCTCCGTCTCTCTCCTCTCCTCCGTCTCTCTCCGTATCCGTCTCTCTCCGTTTTCTCGTCTCTCTCCGTCTCCGTCTCTCTCCGTCTCCGTCTCTATCGTCTCCGCTCTCTCGTCTCCGTCTCTCTCCGTCTCCGTCTCTCTCCGTTCGTCTCTCTCCGTCTCGTCTCTCTCCGTCTCCGTCTCTACTCCGTCTCCGTCTCTCTCCGTCTCCGTCTCTCTCCGTTCTCCGTCTCCGCTCTTCCGTCTCCGTCTCCGTCTCTCTCCGTCTCCGTCTCCGTCTCTCTCCGTCTCCGTCTTTTCCTCTCTTCTCCGTCTCCGTTCCCGTTCTTCTCCGTCTCCGTCTCCGTCTCTCTCCGTCTCCGTCTCCGTCTCTCTCCGTCTCCGTCTCCGTCTTGCTCCGTCTCCGTCTCCGTCTCTCTCCGTCTCCGTCTCCGTCTCTCTCTCCGTCTCCGTCTCCGTCTCTCTCCGTCTCCGTCTCCGTCTCTCTCTCTCCGTCTCCGTCTCCGTCTCTCTTCCGTTCAGCTCTCGCGTCTCCGTCTCTCTCGTCCCGTCTCTCTCCGTCTCAGTTCTCTCGCGTCTCCGTCTCTCTCCGTACTCCGTCTCTCTCCGTCTCCGTCTCTCTCCGTCTCCGTCTCTCTCGTCTCCGTCTCTCTCGTCTCCGTCTCTCTCTCCGGTCGTCCGTCTCTCTCCGTCTCCGTCTCTCTCCGTCTTCGTCTCTCTCCGTCTCCGTCTCTCTCCGTCTCCGTCTCTCTCCGTCTCCGTCTCTCTCCGTCTCCGTCTCTCCCGTCTCCGTCTCTCTCCGTTCCGTCTCTCTCCGTCTCCGTCTCTCTCCGTCTCCGTCTCTCTCCCGTCTCCGTCTCTCTCCGTCTCCGTCTCTCTCCGTCTCCGTCTCTCTCCGTCTCCGTCTCTCTCCGTCTCAGTATCTCTCCGTCTCAGTCTCTCTCGTCTCCGTCTCTCTCGTCTCGTCTCTCTCCGTCTCCGTCTCTCTCCGCTCGTTCTCTCCGTCTCAGTCTCTCTTCCGTCTCCGTCTCTCTCCGTCTCCGTCTCTCTCCGTCTCCGTCTCTCTCCGTCTCCGTCTCTCTCCGTCTCCGTCTCTATCCGTCTCGTCTTCTCCGTCTCCGTCCTATCCGTCTCCGTCTCTTCCGTCTCGTCTCTCTCCGTCTCCGTCTCTCTCCGTTCTCCGTCTCTCTCCGTCTCCGTCTCTCTCCGTCTCCGTCTCTCTCCGTCTCCGTCTCTCTCCGTCTCCGTCTCTCTCAGTCTCCGTCTCTCCGTTATCCGTCTCTCTCCGTCTCCGTCTCTCTCGTCTCCGTCTCTCTCCTGTCTCCGTCTCTCTCCGTCCTCCGTCTCTCTCCGTCTCTGTCTCTCTCCGTCTCGTCTCTCTCCGTCTCCGTCTCTCTCCGTCTCCGTCTCTCTCCGTCCGTCTCTCTCCGTCTCCGTCTCCCTCTCCGTCCCGTCTCTCTCCGTCTCCGCTCTCTCCGTCTCCGTCTTCTCTCGTCTCCGTCTCTCTCGTCTCCGTCTCTCTCCGTCTCCGTCTCCTCTCGTCTCCGTCTCTCTC
>JAHLJT010009419.1:100609518-100650656 GCA_031308135.1 Acheta domesticus | reverse complement strand
GGCGATGCTGGCTGCACCTACATAGGATTGGTGGCAAGTTCTGAGTGAAAGAAGAAAAAGAAGAATGCTTGGGCAAGAAATTGTTGAACCGCTATGCACACGCCATCGGGGTGATGCAAGAGCAAGAGTCCTCAGCACCAATTTAAATGGATTCTAGAATTCTTTTCATATCAGTTTTGAATATTTTTTCGTAATCTTACAGATAATAAAAGGTTAACAAATATTTCCACTTATTATTACAATTTACTACTAATAACTTTAGTTTGTTTTTCAAAACAAATTAGTAGTTAATATTTTTAATATTTTAGTACAAGCCTTGAAAAAATAATTATTGTAGCAAATGTTGAAAAATGTAAAAAATAAATGTCAATTTTACGTAACTTTAACTATTACCCCCCTGCCCCCATGTAACGCCGCACCGTGCCTCAGAACCTCTCCCTCCCCCTTTAGCATTATGTAAATTATGGACGGCCCCTAACTGGTCATCGAATGTTGACATATTCTTTTAGGCATTATGAAGAATTCGTTCAGTTCGGAGCCAAAAAAAAAAAAGTATAGCTTCTTACGAGACCCACGATTACTTTTCATTACGACGTTTTAATGATGTCACTTCCGTAATATATTTCAGAACGTAGTGCAGGGCACTTGCGGAATCTCATTGTGAGAGGTGTTGTCTGTTTAAAAATCTGGCGTTGACGAGCGTTGAGGAGTGTGGTAGAACAGCGTTTGAAAAAATCAAAATAATTTCTGAAGTTAAGAGTTTCACTGGACCCCTTGTAGATCTACTGTGTAAAAGTCATTCGTTTTCGAAACTGGCCGAGTGAAGCATGACACATCCATCCATCCATCTACACGAGCAGAATAATAAAAATAATTCTTTCTACCTCAACGACATTCAAAACTGATTTTACCACCGAAATGTGGCCCTCAAAACTGATGTAAATGTATTTTCAATAGAGAGGAGTTTTGGGAATCTCCTTGTCATCTGCTCTCATGGACATTTTACAGCAACATCTATGAAGAATTTACTCTTGATGTATTCTCGCTGAAGGACCTGCTTCGTCTTTCGCGTAATGTGGTAATATAAATACGATGATAAAATCTTTTTGCGATAAGGTGCCACTCGTAGTGCCTGGCAGTGGTTATCCACTTGATTTTCGCTTTAAAAGTACCTTTGAAGGCGAAGACTGACAAGATAATGACGCGTTTCTTTTATGTCAACACGAATTACGTTAATGAAATAAGACAAAGTAGAAAATTCGGAGCGAAATTATACTAGATAATTGTCATTTTTGTACTACCATGTTTTCTAGGGTGAAAAGAAAATATTTCTTTATTTTCGTGGTCCCTTTGCTCGCCAGTTGTTTTTAGGTATTTTTATTTTACTATTCAGTTTCCCTACATTTTTGTGATATTCAAGAGTTTTCAGACGTTACATTGGCATTTTAGCCGTTTCATGGCTCAGTGCATTAACTGATGTCACTGCAGTCCCTCTGTCCGGGAGGTACTAGGTACGAGTCCCGACGGTGGCAGGAGTTTCGACACTAGCTTGTTAGCTAGGTCGAATTCAGTCGCTGTCCGGAGGAGAATTCTAGCGGTCGGCTGCTCTGATCGGTAGTTTTCCGTGGTTTCACCGATCAACACCAGGCGAATGCCGGCAGTACTCTAACAAACTGGCCACGGACTGCGCACGGTCTTTTCCTTCCTTCTCTTTTGTCCTATCCTCTCCTCTACACACACACACACACACACACACACCTATACTAACATGACCCTACACTATCACACATGCCGGGAGACCGGTCAGGAGCTTACAGCTTCTCCCGACTGGGCGGTGCCCGCTGGTGGGAGATACCTGGTTGAGGGGAAAACCCCGCTAGTCGATGGTAGGTCGGCGCCAGATCTTGCCATCCAGCGGGGAGAAGATCATCGCCACCTCCCGAGAAAAAACAAACACTACACTACGGAACTAATGACTTAAGTAGTTGACGCGCCCACGAGACACGAATCAATCAATCCAATCAACACCAGGCGAATACCGGAGCAGTACCCTAACAAACGGGGCACGGACAGCGCGAGATCTTTCCTTCCTCTTCCTTATCCTATCCTCATCCCTTACACATACCACACACACACACACAACACACACACACACACACACTTACACTAACATGCAATACACTACCTTTCATGCCGGGAGACCTGTCGGGAGCTTCCTTAAAGCTTGTAGAGAAAAGAGCTCGAGGAAAAAACGCGCACTATACTTCCGGACTAATGACCTCTTTAGTTTACGCGCCCGTAATCACGAATCAATCAATCTAGAACGGCAATCAACTAATTTGAGTAGAAGAACGGTGAGCCTAATCGTCCTGGAAATGAATCCTATCGTAGTGACTTGGGCGGCAGCCGCAAGCTGCAAGGTCTGTGGGTTCGAATCTCACCGTGGGCATGGACGTTTACATTAGTGTTGTGACATGGTGGCGTCTCTCCAAACATCATGTAATTTATACCCAATTTCTTTACAGCTCTCTTCCTAATTCTTATGTAAGTCCAATAATTTTTAGGCAGACTCAACAGTAATATATTTTTTATTTTACAATCCTTCCTACCAATATATTACTGTTGAGTGTGCCTAAAAAATATTGGACTTACATAAGAATTATCATCATTAAAAAGGCAGTCTTTCATTAAACAATTTAATATTACTCTCTACAAAGAAGAAAAAAGCTCTCTTCCTACCCCAAATGAGCGTCCCAGGGGAGTAAACTCCGTAATGAGTCGACGGACTGTTACGTGTACGCGATGTGACCTTCCTTCCAGTAAAAGAGTGCAACCGTTACTAGGGGCTTACAAGGCACGGGCGTTGCCGAACGTACTCGACAGCAATGGGCTTACGAGGCACGGGCGTTGCCGAACGTACTCGACAGCAATGGGCTTACGAGGTACAAGCGTTAGGAGATTGTACTCGACCGCAATGGGCTTACGAGACACAGGCGTTGGAGAACGTACTCGACAGCAATGGGCTTACGAGGCACAGGCGTTGCCGAACGCACTCGACAGCAATGGGCTTACGAGGTACAGGCGTTGGAGAACGTACTCGACAGCAATGAGCTTACGAGGCACAGGCGTTGCCGAACGTACTCGACAGCAATGGGCTTACGAGAAAAGCGTTAGGAGAGTGTACTCGACCGCAGTGGGCTTACGAGGTGCAGCGGAATGATGAAGTGGAGGCCAGGGTTAAGGTACCCTGTCTGTCTTTCGGCGCAACAACCTCTGACGAAGTCTGGGCCTACTAGCGGCGTCCCATATGTTGCGGCCATAGGTTACAGGGTACGTGAGGTTAACATGTAGGCAGCTCTACGCCGTATTCTGGTCTTTCGTTTAAGGAACCGTAGGGCGTAAAAAGACAAGGGTTAACAGAAGACAGGGAGTGCCAGCTGACAACCTAAAGGTTAAGCTTATTTTAAAACGCACAGTGATGATGAAGTTGCTTTAGCTTCGTGGAACAGTGTTTTTTTGACCGCTTACTCGTTATCTTACATACATGGTTTGGTGGTTATTAAAGACGACTTCTTTCAATACATCACGATCCTACGTATCCTGACATATACGACATAAAGCATACCTTTAAACACACACCCTTCATGGCGACGGAGGTGCTCGCAAGTGATTGTCTTTGAAAAAATAGAACGTGGTTATTAACAGAAAGTTTGCAAATATTTATTGTATATTGTCTTATTTTTGTATAATAATCACTCTACGAACTTGCTCTTAATACGAATGTACTCGCAAATGTATTAAATCTTAATTTGATTCACACTTCCCATCTCCTCTCGTCACCATCTGGAAATCTATAAATGCTTTTTGGTTTACGCATCTTCCTCGAAGTGCTCGCATCCGGTCCTCCATCCTTGGCACACGCTACGAGGCTAAATGCTTCCACGTCCACCCACGTATTATACAAACAGTTCTACCCCATCCTCTTTCTTGGGAATCTCACTTACGTGTGTTCCAAAACTATCGTGGTCTTCTTCGATACTTCCTGCATGGTAGCATTTGTCTCTTAAATCATTTTATCTTTCTTATGCTTTCCCATTGGTTCTAATTAGTTTCTTAACTAAATTCCGGAATATCTTAGATGTTTTCTGTCCCTTGGTAGAGTCATAGAATTCAAACGTGTATTATCAAGAAGAGTATGTTTATTGCCTGACAATATTGTCTTCCTGTCTTTCTATGGCATATTTTAAGAAATCATTTCATCGAATATCGTGTACTAAGTTTGAAACTGTTGTATAATTAGAATAATGAAACACGTGGAGTGAATATAGACTTTGTTTCTCGAAAAGTTGTTGGCCATTACAATGCATTGGCTGACAGCATTAAATGTTCTCCGGCGAGAATAAGGCAGAGCTATTAACGTTAACGATAAGAGTGGAACACGCAATAACTACGTTAGTTGCTGGGTGCTCCAGGAGATTTCCAGACGTCTCTAGGTGGCAGCCGGAAAAGGAGTAGGGCAAACCGCTGAGGTAAACCCGGCCATAAAAGGAACAACACTTGATGAATCTCTTTCTTGATGTAATCGGTACTCTTCCAGTCTTATAATTTATAAATATTTTAAACTGGACTCTGTGGGTATCGCCACCCTAAGACTAACTAGGAGCATGTACAAGACCCAGCGGATAAAACACGAGGAACTGACGATGGAAATTTAAAACAAGATCGAGGGTGCATTAAAATATCTATATCATGTTAGCACCGGTGACTATAGTGTATAAGAAAAAGCAGAATTTTTTTTACGTAAAAAATCATGTTCCTGGACATAAGAGCAGCTAATTCTCACTAGTCTGTTATTACTTTCTGAGACAATATGTTTGTATTCTGAAAACATGTACTGGTGTTAATTTCCAAAATGTACAGTATGGAGCTGTATTTAATTTACCTGATGCATTTAATTGGGATATTGAATTTCCATTGTGCACAATATTCAGTACCACGCGGATCGTGTAATGTAAATCAAATGAAGTTAATTCAGGTAATTTGATCTTCCTGCAGCCGTAGAAGGATGAAGGGTTTTGACAGGTCAGAGACCAAGTTCACTCTTTCTCGCTCAGTGTTGCCCCACAGCTCTGCGTTTTCGAGAGGCAGGGCAGGCTACACGCCTCTCTCGCAATCATTTCTCGTTCCTTCAGAGAGCGGAGAGGGGCAGCGGAAAATGCCTCGGCGTGAAAGGGGGACTTTTGCCGTCTCGTATGCGTCTATAGAGAATGTTATATAATGCTGCACAAAATTTATGTCGAGATTTTGTTGAAAATAATAGGCTTTGGGGATCTCAGTTACCAAAATGTGTCTGTACCAGTCCATCTGTCCGCCTGTGGACAACACAAGTGACTAAACCCTACTCAGATCGTTCCCTAAAATGACTATTCTCCGATGGATCTCACCGAACTCGAAGCTCTACGAATTTAACACATGTCTTTTAGTTCTTTAAGGTACTTTTCATCAGTTGCGCGTTTTCAACCTTTCAAAAAAATACTCGAAAATGATTTTTTTTTCGAGTTTTTTCTTCGTTCGATGCTTAAAAATGTTAAAATTCGTATTTTCATGAAAACCGAATTTAGTTTTAGATTGTTGAGATTTTTCTTAATAGAATCTATTGTTCCAAATGAAAACTGTATATGATGTCAGATACTCTTTTAAGAAATATTAGTAATTTTCGGTCTTTGAGTTAAATCGCAACTATTTTCCAAAAATACCTAAACAAGATCTTCAAAAGCACGGCTTCATTATTTCTTTACATTTTTAAAAATGAGAGCACAGTTGTGTGGCGCTAGTTCCATGTTCATTTAAACTCCTGAAATTTCAAAATCAAGTTTATTTCCTCGGGGGTGCAAATCTGTCCAACCACCGCACTAGTGTAATGGATAAGAGCGTGTAACACAGATACCTAGGCGTTCAAGTTCATAGCCCGGCCAGAGAAGACATTTTGTTGAAATCACTCGCAAGATATGTGCTGAGTCAGTGAGTCTATCCGTAAGTAAACTATCGGTGGCCGCGGAAAAAATGCATTTGAGTTCAAAGGTGTGAAATTTTTGAACGGGTTCAGATAATCTAATTTTACGTTGTAATAGGTACAATTCTTACGAGATAAGAGTGTGCCGTTGTAGCACCACCATTTGATGGATAGGATAGTTGCATTGCCTAGCAAGTGCTTGGCGAGCGGAGTGCTAGTATTTAGCGTGAAGTGCTAACTGCGACGTTTTCGCAATTGCAGGCCACTTCCTTTGGCCGGTGGCCTTGGCGAAATGCTGAGTGGAGCGCTGACGCGTACGTATGGACGCCGCTCGCTTACTTACAGGGTCACGCCCGCCCCGAACACCTCCTTCCCCCACCCACGCTCATCCCCATCCGCGTCCCGCAGGGGCGGATTAGCCGTGTTCAAGTCCCCGCACTAAAACGTGTGAGTCCCCTTATTGCTAAAAACAAGATTTACAGGAGGTTTTTTGTATCGGAAGTAAATCGGGACTAAGTATTGTATCTCAAAATTTCTCACCCACCTTGCACAAACGTCATCGAATGTCTGACCAATAAGATTACGATTTTTAAAATGCTTAAAACGAATTGGTAAGAAATTCGAATACGTAAGACCCTAAGGCAATGCTGTAATAATTTTTTCTGTGATAGTTGAAAAACAAGGGAGTTTTTATACCCCTAGTCATGCGTTAAATTAGTACTTTCTTAAAACAAATGAAAACTATGACATCACGGAAACAAAAAATATCGTGCGAAGATGGCGCTTTAAAGAGTAGACATAAATAATGATTCTTAATAAAAGTGACGTAAACAAGGGGGCGAAACAGGTGATTCGTGCACGAGACGAGTTTGACGCTCGCGTTTACGAGGGCGACAAAAGGCGAGTGGGGTAATCATCTCGCGCTCATGTTGCCTGTACAATTGTTTTTAACACGCTCTTTGCGAAAGATGTTTCGCGCATGCTTCGGCGACTTTTCACCCATGTTTCTTGCACGCATCGTTATGTTTTGCACACTGAAAACAAGTACGAGAAATCGTATTTCGCGCACGGCGTGTTAATTTTTTGTTTTTGTTAATAAATGATTGTTTTGGCATGATTTGGATTGTTTTTCTGTCTGTGCTCAACCTGAATGGCAATTGCAAGAGAAAAAAAGCAATTCCTTCACGTACGTAATACAAAAATAAACTATACCTTTTGGAACTCGAGACCCTGAGCTGTAACTTACACGACGTAATGATATATCTTCCCCTGTTTTCCCGCTCATCTCCCTCATTCCCCCTACTGTCACCGCTTGTCGTCCTGCCCGCCACGCTTGGTTTATCCGTCTTGTGTGTTGTGTTTTCTTTTCCATATACTTTGGAAGGGATGAGGAAATAAATAGTTGATCTCGGACCCCTCAAGATTTTCACCCTCGATTATTACCCTCGTAGATTCTCGTCACAACGGATATTGGACATCATCTCCCTCGAGAGCGCCTATCGCCTGTTTCATCTCCTGGCTCTCTGACGTAGCGTTACTGTCACTTTGTTTCCCTCGTCAAATTCGGGATTCTCTTCAGCGTAGAGTTTTATGGAATTCGGTAAACGTTTATTACTTGTTTTATTTTGTACTGGGAAGATGAGAAATGTATATTTAATATTTTTATGACCATAATAAAAGGAGTATTTTGGAATGGCACTTTAATTTTCTCCCATATTTTATCACAAGAAATATGAATCAATAAAAAATTAATAGAAATATGTCAAATTCTTTATATGCATGTATAAACTTACTTTCACTAATTAGAACACGATGCGTGTGAGGAATCAAATTTCGAAAAGGTGAACCTAAAAAAGAAAAATATTCAATCCTCTCTCAAACATCTGGAGCTTCGCGCTTCAAGAGGCTCCATCTGGCAGCAAGCACGTGATTTGCATTAGCGCTCGAGGTGCGGCACTATTCCTGTGTTCCTACGTGGGCTTATGAAACGCGCAAAATTTAATTCTTGTGAATGTACGTTTCAAGGTTCTCGAGCCAGAAAAACACCGTCCTTAGCTAAGAACTGAAGAATTTGCAGTTCTTTTCTAGATAGGAGAAATTAGCTGTTTCCGCGAAGTTCGATGCATAATCGTTTCCTTTCATCATAAACATGGCATTAAATGTGGTATAAACAAGAACATCTCGATGTTATCGTATTTTAATGAAGTTGGTTGAACAATACAAGAAGAAATGGCATTTGCGAGATCTATTTTGTTGTGTATTCTGCAGGTTCGTGATAAACATTTTCCAAATAGCATTCAACAAGTCATTGCATTTCTTCTACTATATTTTAGATCCAAGATTAGGATCGGAATGAAGAATCGTGTCTTAATGCCCAATGCAAAATGCAAGAATGACGTCGGCTATATTTTGAATTAGTAAAGTATTATTAGTTTAATTAATCGTACGACACTGGCAGCTATGTTTAATTTCCCTGGCTGTCAATCCCTTTTCCTTCATCTCCTAGACATCATCACTACTTTCAAAACCAAAGGATTCTCTCAATGCTTATGAATCGCCATCATTACTATTCAAATAATATTACAATATTATTATTATTATTATTATTATTATTATTATGCATCCTGTTTCTTTTAAAAAGTGGACTTGTAATAAAATCGAGCGAAAATAATGGGTGCATAATTAGGTTGAATTCAATCGCTTTCTGGAGGAGAATTTTTGAGGCCAGCTGCTCTCATCGGTAGTTGTCCATGGTTTCTCGGATCAAAATTCCAGGCGAGTGCTGTAGCAGTACCCTAACAAACAGATCATGGACCGCATGATCCTCTTACTATCCTCACACCGTACTTGTATGTGCATACATTCTCTTCACTACCACACATGCCGGGAGACCAGTCGGAAGGTTAGAACTTGCTCCGGCTGTGGCGATCCCTTCCTAGTGGAAGATACCTGGTTGGGGAAAATCCAGCAAGTCGGCAGCTGAATCTGGCCATCCAACGAGGGCAGATTGCCGCTACCTCTCTCAGTAAAAAAACTTCACTTTCGGGACTAACGACCAAACCAGTTGACGCGCTCGGAATCACTAATCAGTCGATCAACCAATAAAATCGATAATTTGTTTTGCATGGCTTCAATACGCAAACATTTTTTTTGACATCAATTGCAGAAATAGTTTAGGGTCTCATCTCAGATGAATTTTTATGTAAGACTAATATGATAAGTCTAGCGTTTTGATTTAAAGATATTCGTAAAAAATGGAACTTTGTAACTGCGGCATTTGCAATGTTCGTGTCTTATCAAAAGCGAATTGGAAGATGATTGAGAAGGAAGATTCGTGTATTTAAAGCAGGGAGGCCAGTGTCAGGCTAATTATAGAGGGCGACGTACTTAGACGTTACGAAACGCTTCGAGGAAGTAGCGCACCATCCATTTCATCTGAGGCGCAACAACTGTGAAGATATGGAAGCAACGAAATGGCGCTTGAGAACCTAATGGGGCTTTGTGTAAAATTGTGAATATTTTGTTGTTAACCTTTTTATGGTTAGCTCAGTTTTTTGAGACGCCGCAATTAGCATTCACCCGACGAGACTTTTCACATTAAAGTCTTAAGAGCTCATACAATCCTTTAAGTATTAAAATGTCAATAATTAACGTGTAACCCAGGTATCGTACTCGGTTGCTGTTGAGGACCGCTGGCGAAGCGGAAATAAACCAAACTAGTCAAATTTTGAGATTTTTCAGGAGGCACCAAAAACTGTACAGCGTAGACTGTATTACAAATAATTTGTGATTTTTTCTCGCCTTATATATTCATTTGTTTGGCACATGCCGAAAGGAAGTGTCTCAGTCGCTTACGCCAGTTGTAGGGAATAAGTCAGCGAAATATCTCGAAATGTGGAATTTGGGACTTCTTTGGTTCTTGTAAGAAACTTCTCAAATAAATGAAGCTTTCGAACAAACTCTTGGTTTATGTTGCTGGGGTTGCTTATGTACTTATGTTAGGGTTGTTAATCGGCGATGTCCGCGACAGAATTGTGGGATCGAATCCCTTGTAAGGCATTGTTTTCAACTTGTCATGGTGGCATTTAGCCAAAGGTCAAACTAAGAACAGCCACATTTTTACATAAAATTGTGTCGCAATAGCTATACGTGATTTACAAATGATAAGAACTGGATAGGTGGGATTGTATGATGTGATCTGTTGCTCCATTTGAGGGAGAGCCGAACTCGGTTTGGAGTTGGCGATGATAGAAGTAGCAACACCTGGAGGAGAAAGATGAGGATATTGGATGATGCCATGACGTCAAAATTGTTCTCGCTGGCTCCTGTGTAATAAAATAGCTAATGTGTAGATTGAATAATGTAATTAAGTTTGCCTGTGATCTGCAATCCAGGTTGCTTATATTTACGAAGAATTTTCTTGAGCACCCTAGTGATCTTTTTCCTCCATACCTAACACAGTCTTTATCGGATCTCTATCCATTGAGTTCCCAGGCAAGTCTAGGGTTTTTATGTTGTTTTTCTTGGGAAAATGTATTATTTTTAGTACTTTGTGACAAGAAGTCTAACCGTGCATGAACACAAAGTCGTTCGGAAGCTAGTTTTTCTCCTGATGAAAGAGATTTTTCCTGTAGCACCTTCATGTACTGGTCCTGACGCATGGTTCTTTTTACAAAGTACAGCCTTCCTGTTCTATGGCAGATAATAACCGACCATATCAGAACAGAAATGAAGATGTTCTACTCATTCTACAATGCACTTCTTATTGTACTTCTCATTACACCTGTGTCGAATTAACTGTGCCTTTGCTTCCAAGATCTGGATTGACGACTAGTCTGAGAAGCAAATCTGCACAATAATATTTTTAGAAGTTTGTGATCTCGTTGGCTGTTTTAATTTTTTAAACACATTACAAATTGTTCCAATCTTTTTCGGTCCAATTCCATTATTTTTTTTAGCAAAATTTAACCTATTTTCCATCGTTGTCGGTGTGAGTTTGAGTTTTCTCACAGGTTGTTGACACTTGAAATCCATTTCTACAAACCTTCTTCTCAGAGTTCGCTCTGGTAGATGCATTCCAGCATCTTCGGAATCATGTTTACACATTTCTGTGTTTTCCTACTGTTTTCGAACGCAATACGATGAATTTCCTGTTCAGTTGGTGGTGAAATTAGTTTTTTCTGTCACAATTTCCTGTTCTTTTACTGCCTAAATGGACATCCACCTGAAGCTCTCTTTTGATATTTTGAACTGTCGACTGCGAAACTCCTTCCTAAATAGCAATCTCTCATTGTGTGCACTTACAATGACGAATCAATATAGTAATTCGTCATTTGTTCATGGAGTGAGATAAAAACATTTATCTACAACCACAGAAACAATTTTTATAGGTTCATATTCATTTAGGCCATATTCTGGACAGTAAAATATCAATACACATACTTGCCAGAATAATAATACCGAAGAGATAAAAGAATTCAAAATAACATCAGTCAGCAGTCAGTCGTCACGTGATCAGACTATGTAAAAATGATCACGGACGAGTTCTCTGGCATGTTTACCAATGTTGTCAACGTGAAAAATATTAATAAATGACCATATTTACAAAATAAGTCAATAGTTAAAATATTAATTCTATTAAACAGCAAAATTACAAAAATAATGAAATTTTGATATTGAGTATAATAATTTGGCCACCCACTGTATTTTGTTTAATTTTTACGAATGAAATTGATCACAAGACTTGGAGATCGTTTATATTTCCCCGATATCCATAAATTGTTTCTGCACCTGAAGAGGTGGCAGATCTCGTCACAAAGTATCTGAGAACTCGTTTGTGACTTGCGTCACAGATACCGCAGGGACGATGACGCAATATAATTATCTGCAAAAGTGCAAATGTAAGTTGCTCATCGCTCGTATTGTCTGGGGTTTTTCCAAACAAGAAGTGTTGAGACAATGTGGTATGACAGGAGTAGCGGTTTGCGTAGGCGGTGAGGGTAGACCACCTTCGCTCGAGCTGTGTCTATCCTCCCACTGACAGTAGATTAACAAACATCCGTTCCAAATCGATCCTCACTAACCCATCGTCGATTTACAGTAGATTTTAATAGGACATTGATTCATTCTTTCTGGGGATTCGTGGACCCCTGAAAAATATTTTAACTTCGTTTATTTGTACTAGCAGGACATACATTTTCATCCATCAACACTTTTTTGTTTGCAAGACTTGGTCGAATCTGTCCATTCACAACCGCTTTCCGCTCATGATATTTTAATGCGCAATCTCACTATTATCTTTGTGTTCCGTAAAGTATTAGTTATTCCACTATTGTTTGTTCTTTAGAGTTAAACATTTTACTTTTAAAGTTTGCTGTCGGAAGTAATCGTTAACCGATCGCTCTCTGTATTTGACAGCAGGCTCGCGTGCATCTTACTACACATCGTGTAGATATGATACATAGTCTTGATGTTGCCAGACGTGGCTAATTTTCGATATGTTTAATTGTCTTTGAAGACGAAACTTGTGTCTTCTCTGACAGATCTGACGTATTTCAAACCAAGTGATACGCCAAAATGTAATAGTTCTTTGTTCACTGACATCGTGGGAGATTGTATGTTCATGGAAATGCAATTAAAATATCCATTCTTTCAATGAAACCCCTTTTCACGAGGTGAAATTTCTTACTTCCGACTCCAAGGTTGCGCAAAGCCTCATGTTTCCCCAGCATTTTCTGCAGCATCAAGATTTGCTCTATGCATTTGTCAACTTTGCCGCCTCACTCTTCCGATAACATGCTAAATACTCTTAGTAAATCTTCCATTTTTTACAAACTCTTCTGCAAAGTAGCATCTCCATGCTATTTCAAAACTGCTTTTATAGCAGGTCACTGCTTCCAAGATAGTGAACATTAGATTTTACCCTGCACGTGAACATGGAAAGGTTTTCAAAGCGGAACGCTAATTCGGTATTTGTCGTCTGCTGTTATAACAACTAAATCAGCTTGAAAGAATTTGTTGTTGATCTGGTATTCGCTACAGCAAGAATAGCACTGAAGAGAATTATATTTCACTGGAGGTACGAGAGTGTCGGTTTGCTTCACATGCGGGTATATCCAACAGAGTGCTTCGTAATATTACATGTAGATTCCACTTTTTCTAGGCAGATAAAGGTGAAAAAATGAAAGAGTTGTGTAATGACTGAAATTAAAGGTCGGATATCTTTCTTTTCTCTTCTCTTGTAATTATCAAATAGCTGTTCTTACAGATTATTGTAGTAAGTTTAAGTCTGATTTGAAGTTAATTAGAATTTTATGCCGAACTCTTCATTAAAAAGATCGTCAGCTCATGGTTATTTCAAGAATTGTAGTTGTTATTATTGCAAGTTGTAATTCAGTTCAATTAAGTTGTAATTATTGTTCGAAAATCGTTGAAAGAAAATATTTAACAGCGAACATTTTTATCGCGCCACAATAATTGCTTTCTTACTTAGAGTTCCCATGTCCCGTTCTATATCAGAAAATGGCACTACGATAAATAGCTCATGAAGCCTACTGATTGTCACAACTGTAATGTAATGTGTTTATTTATACACTTTTTAAAATTCTGGATAATACAGAGAGATCGAATATTTTGAAAACGTAGTGGGATTTCAGAATGGCACAGACTTTCTCGTACTAGTTAGTAATCTAATCCTTTAACCTGGACTAGATTTTCTGTTTTGCCCCATTCTTCCCAGCTGCCATCTATTGTCACCTAAAGAACATTTTTATTATTTTGTCAGTTTTTTGGTCTTTTAATAGCAGAACCGAAGTATTGCTTTAAGAATATTACAGAAGGGCAAAACCTGACCCTATATGCAATTTTCGTTCAAAAATTTGGAGCCATTTTTGAGCAAAAAATTGAAAATGTCCCCGGGGTTTCATGCAAAGTACCCCCAAAATTTGAACAATTATTTTAAAAATCGTAAAACTTTCGAGACGGACCAATTCTAGTGGGAAATATTCATTTTGAAGGAAAAAATCGAATAGTTCAGGTGCCAGTGTTGATCGTACACGAACGCAAGTTTTGAAAAAACAAATCTTTTTCGGTGTCAGGGTACCTTAAAAAAATGTTTTGACGTTAAAATATCAAATCGATTTTCTTTAGCATTACATAATTTTCTCTATAATATTTCATAAGTTACTCCATGTATACGAGAAAGTAATAATGTTCTTAGTCTCCTTCTGTTCTATTGACGTGGCTGTATTATTTACCTGTATTCAGTTGGCCAAGTATTCAATTGTATTGACTTGTTTTACGAGTATTAAAAAATGAACGATTGAATTTTTAATGTATTTAATTTTTTATGTATAATAAATTAGTAAAATGAGAGTTTAAGCTATGGCACCCATCAGATCTGTCATACGACGTTGGAATGGATTCAAAGAACCTATCCCCTAGAGCAGGGCTGTCCCCCTTAGAAGGGCTTATGGGCCACATATCAAATTCTACTTAAGCCGCGGGCCGCACCATAATTTAAGATGGTTTTTACCCTTACTGAGATTATACTGAAACAAATATACTATATTGGATATGACTTTTATTCAACATACTTAACGATTAATGTACATTTAAAGTGAAAATTAATACATCATTAAATAAAAATAAGAGGAATTGTGCAGTTGTATTTGGTTGGTATAATAAAATGTTTTCAAAGCAGTCGTGGGCCGCACAAAAAGATCCGGCGGGCCGCCCTAGAGTGGAAAGGCCTGCCGTAGAGTGTGCTTAAGAGAAAAAAACGCCATTGGCTCTTTACTCGTTTAATATTGGGAACGTTAAGAAACAAACAGGACCGGCATATGAAAAAAAAAACACATCTGGTTCAGCATTTTAGTAGAAATCACTAACGAGGAGGTGAAGTCATGTGAACTCTGTTTCCTATAGAAAACAAAATTGAGCCGAAAGTGTTAGCGTTTTACTTTTACGCCGTGTTTCAGTCAGTTTTGTCAGTTACGACAACATGACTGACGACGAGGGATGCATCGATCAGCTAGAGTTTGTTGGGGCACGTCATGACCTAGTTCTCGGTCACCGGCCGTGGTAATTGAGCGGGTCATGCTTTACTGCTCAATAAAGCCACAGGTTTTTGATGTAAAACGACTGTCCCGAAAGCCATGTTGTGAAAACTGGCGGGGCATGCGCATTAGCAGCGTGGGAAGATATTTTCTAACCCGCCGTGCGCGAAATATGGTTTCTCGTTCTGGTTCCCCGTGTGCGAAACAGCTTCTTTTTATTCATTCTGACTAATAGTATGCGAAACATTACGAAGAATGCCTGAGGACATCGCAGAGTATGCGAACTATCTTTCGCTCACGCCTCGACTTGTTAAAAATAGTATACGTAACACGTGCGCCACGTGATTCGCGACCTAGTCATAAAATTTTCTATTTCTTTATTCGTTGCTCGTGTTCACAATCTATCGTTGCGCTTCTAAAGAGGGTAAAGATTTGAAATCCACTACTCCTCCGTGGGCTTTGAAGACGGACTTGCTCAATACACTGGTCTACACTAAACTACATATGTGATCATTGTTAATTCGTTCTCAGTGCGGATCGATTGAGGCGTGTCTACCATTGTATCTTGGTGGACGAGAATTACGGACTCTGCTTGCCCCACATGATCACATACATTCTCATCTCGGAAACACCCAAGAATTTCCCCCCTCCCCTTTCTCTCTTGTCAGGGTTCTTAGGGGCCGAATTCATTGTAGTTATTTAAGGAATATAGAAACTCTTCAGCGGTAAGTGCTCGCTTAAAATACGTTGTTACTTACGGTGTTCCGTATTAAGTCGTTGCTTATCAAGGCGGAATGAGTGCTTTGAATCAGGAAAGCGGCAAGGCGACATTTTTATCGCCTTTTTCGTGATTACATACCCACAGAGCATACGCACAATATTTTGCATACAAAGAGCGTAAAATTTGGCTTGCGCTCTTCCAGTATCTCTAAATTACTTCTGAGTATACAGATCTCTGAGGTCTCTGATGTAGCTTTTTACTTTCCCGTATACGTACGTATACACGGAGTGATATACGTAGTATAGGGAAAGTTATGTAATGCTGCGCGAAAAAATGGCCAATTTTCGGCGGAAAAAAAATTCATTGCCGGGCCGTGAAAACGAATAAGTGGATAAAACCAGTTCCTAAATTAAGAAAAAAATCCCCTAACACGTGGTGTAGCCAGAAACCCTGTTTTCTAGGTCCTTGATACCGAAAACCCAATTGAAAGGAAAACGTCCATCTGTCCGTCCGCCTGTGAAGACTGTTAGCGCTTAAACAATACGTACGATTTCTTCCAAAGTGGATATTCCCCGGTCGATCTGTTTCTGGTCAAAGCTTTGAGATTTTGAAAAAGATGCTTCAAAATTTGGGGGTACTTTATATGGAGCCCCCGAGGATTTTCAAAATTTTCTCAAAACGGCTCCAAACTTTTTCTTTAAATTTCTTATATGAATAGAGTAAAATACACTTATTAACATGGCATAGGTCCGATTTTCACGTACAGCTCTGAATTTTCGAAAATTGTGAAAGTTTGAATTTTTTCGGCGTCTTTCCCCAACTACAAAATTGAAGATAGAAATTTTTTCTTCAAATAAAATTTGTTCTGCGTATTGAGTTCTTTAATAAAGTTCATGTAGGTGTTTTTCAAAATTTTGGTAGTTTTCGTGCAAAATTGCGTGCAATAAGTGCAATTTTAAAAAATTACAAAAACAAGATTTTCTCAAAAACGGCTCCAAATTTTTTCTTTAAACTTTTGGTAGGGATAGTGGTAAATGTACTCTATCAATGACATAAAAGCCATTTTGGTCTATTGGTTGGTTTTTTCAAAAATTACAAAAATGTAAACTTTTTTACTTGTCTCTCACGTCGTTAATATTTACATTATCGGCGATTTTTTTACATTATTATATTTACGAGTATATATGCTTTAAATAATGTCAAGTAAAGTTTCTCGAAAACACTACCGTTTTCTGTGAAAAGTAGCTCAAATTTCGGCATTTTCAGAAATGCTCAAACGCCATTTTCTCGTATATGGCTGCAATTTTTTTTCAAACTTTTGTAACGGATAGTGCTAATTACACTCTTTAGTATAGCGTAAAGTTTATTTTGAGTTATATTTTTGTTTTTTTTCAAAAATGACATAATTGTAATTGTTTTGAAAGATCTCTCACATCTTTAATATGCACATTACGAGCAATTTGTAAACATTATTATATTTGTGAGTGTAAGTGCTTAAAATAACATCAAATAAAGTATTTTGAAAACTCAAAAATTTTCTGTGAAAATGAGCTTCAAATTTCACATTTTTAGTAGTACTAAAATGCCATTTTCTCTTAAACGGCACATAATTTTTATAAAAGAAAATTGCCATTTACGGCTAGGTTTCTGTGTTCTTTAATATTCTAAAATTAATATTTTCGTTCTACCAATAGGAAACCGAAAAATTAAGAAAATGACAAAAAAATGTACTTTTGGTGGTGATAAATGGTAGCTGGCAAGAAAGAGTATGTCGCAATTCCGAATAGCTAGCGAAGACCCAAGGAAAAACTAATACGGGAAAGTCTGTGCCATTCTGTAGTACCACTAGTTTGAAAGTAAAAATCAGCGCGGGGTAAGAACCTAAGGTTGAAGTCGGAATGGCCATCTTCTCTTTGTTCGTTTGAACAAATACAAGGAACATTGTCTCTTAAACTAATTAACTTATAATCCTGAAATTTCCACTGCATGATCATTGTTTCTATCCTTATCAAGTTGAAATGCTATAAAAAATGTTATGGTATGAAATGTAATAAAAAAATTAAAAATTTTTGTTTTTCAATTTTTATATTTTCGTATACTTAAGATGAAGTTTTTAATGCTGCAAAAATTTGATGGCGAGATTTTGACGGACATTTTTGGATAAGATTTTGACGGTTACGCTTTGGGGATGCGAAATATCGAAAAAGTGTGTGTGTGTGTGTGTGTGTGTGTGTGTGTGTGTGTGTGTTTTCAAAACGAATGTCCGTCCGTGTGTGGAAAACACTGGTGCGAAAAATTAACAGGATTTTCTTCAAAAAGATACTACCCCATTGATATGGCCGCACTCAAGGCCATGTGAATTTTGACACGAAGTCTCTAGAACATTTGCTCACATTCTTGCAAGGTGTCCTTTGTAAAATAGGAGTGGTCCGATTGTTACATCCGGTACCACTATTGTTACCCGGTTTCCTTTATACTTCCGAGAATATAAAAGAATTTTAAGAAAAGTAATAGTTCAGGCAAAAATAATGAAAAATAGTCAGGACATTTTGAGTGCTAGTAACAAAACTAAAGCAGTGTTGGATATCGTAAAAAATACAACCACATCATCTCGATACCTTGTAGAGAATGTTATTTTAAAGGATAATGAAAGAGAAACGAGTAATCCCGAAAAAGTTGCCAATCTCTTCAACAAACACTTTTCTATAATTGCGTCTGATCTCACGAAGGGACTAAAACCACAAAATTCAACATTTTTACACTTCCCAAAAAGTTTCAGATACGATGTTTATTTCCGAAACTTCTCCCAACGAAATCCTCAGAATAGTCAGTAAACTAAAAAATAAATATTCATCTAGTTTAGATGGATTTCCGGATTGTTTATTAAAAATTTGTGCACCTGCCTTTATACACCCCTTAACTCACATTTTCAATACTTCTTTATGTACAGGAATATTTCCAGATATTTTCAAAACAGCAAAATTAAGCCACTTTTTAAAAAAGGGAACAAAAATGATATTCAAAATTACCGGCCAATTTCTGTTTTGTCAGTTTTCTCAAACATATTAGAAAGGCTTTTCTACTTACGAATGGAAACTTTTCTCAGGAAAAACAGAGCGTTTTCAGACTCACAACACGGTTTTAGAAAATCAAAATCTACGGAAACTGCCATATTTTCTTTTCTCAAAGATGTTGCTTCATCAATAGACCAAAATGAAGTACCCATTGGAATATTCTTATATCTCTCGAAAGCTTTTGACGTTATTGACCATAAGATCTTGCTCTCAAAATTACCTTCGTATGGAATTCGTGGTATTGCCCTAGATTGGATAACTTCTTACCTTAAACATCGGACTCAAAGAGTAGAAATACCGTACTGGCAGGAAAGGCCATTACATACTTATATTTCCAATTCTTTGCCAATTGAGCATGGGGTCCCGCAAGGTTCGATCTTAGGTTCTATTCTCTTTCTGTTATATGTAAACGATATGCCCTCGTCTATTAAAATGGAAGAACGGTTTTGTTTGCTGATGACACGAATGTTCTTTGCAAAAAAGAAGCAGTAAATAGTACAATTTCAGAAGTTTCAAATTGGTTTAAAAAAAACAAATTAATTGTTAACGAAAGAAAAACTGTTTCAATGCATTTTTGCATCTCAAATCGGAAATCGCATGTTCCATTGAAAATGAACAATATGCAATTAGCTGATGTTGAGACAACAACATTTTTAGGTCTTTCAATTCAATCAAACCTCAAATGGAATGTACATATAACAGAATTAAACACTAAATTAAGTTCATTATGCTACGCATTCAGAATTCTTTCAAATTCTGTGAGCCTTCATGCAGCTCGTTGCGTTTATTTTGCAAATGTGCATTCCCGCCTGAGATATGGCACAATATTCTGGGGAAGCTCATCCTGTAGAATTCAGACCTTCAGATTGCAAAAGAAAATTATTCAAATAATGAAAAAATGCCTTCCATGTGATTCCTGCAAGCCTCTTTTCGTTGAGCTGGGAATCTTACCATTGCCTTGTCTATTTATTTACGAATTTGTAATATTTGTCAAAAATGACCTACTTTACGGAGGGAACATATTTTCATGCAATATTGATATTTATAATTACAACACACGCCGTAGAAATCACGTGCATCAAGTGTCAGTATCAACAGCTCAGTACAAGAAATCAACATACAATACATGTACGTTACTTTACAACGCATTGCCAGATGACATAAAACAATTAAAGTCGGTACACAAAGAGGGTAGCGGAATAAGATGTCCAAAACTGCCCCCGGGGGCTAAAATGTTTTTATTTTGAAAATCGTAATTGAAGTGTTAAAAAAATACGTTTTTCGCCGAATTTAAGTCAATTCACCCGGAGTACTTCCTACAAATGAATAAAACGTGTTTTTTAGCTTCTTATATAAGTTTTAATTTTTTGAACCACTTTGTGCTTACAAATATTGACTTTAATTATGCTTGAGACTTTCTATAGATGATATAGATGTTTCGAGAATTTTTTCAGGCCTTTATGTCCGATTTTGACTCTTACAATCAACATTGAAAAATGGAAATCGTAGAAAAACTTACGTTGTTCCTTTGTTTTTTAAGAATATCTCGTGTTCTAGTACAGATAATAAAAAAGGCTAAATACAAAATGTAGCGCTATAAATTCTCTACAGTTCCCCAAAATTTCAACTTTCTATCTTATAATTTGCATGCGACAACTCAATATGTATAACACAGAAATGCTGTAATTTCCTTCTTATCATTTAAAATGAGTTTTTTTCATTAGTCTTCGTAGTTTTTCAATTTCATTTTTATTTTATGTTTATTACAAAGGTAAATAATGAGAAAAAAGTGTAAGAATTATACTATAAAGAGTAGAAATCACTCCAGCAAGCGCAAAAATGACACCCAGCCGAACTTTGACGTTGACATAGATTCGGCGATTCCATTAATTCCAGTGATTACAGTTCATTATATTTAACCCTTTGACTGATATGAGCGTGCCTCACCTCCGGTGAGATCCGTGTCCCGTGTTCTATGAACGTGTTTGCGCGTCCGGGATTCCCCGTGTCCCCAGTGCTATGGACGTCCCTTCGGGTGTTTGCTTCCTTTCATCAAGATGGCGTATTGTGCTTCTGCGAGTGCGACTTCTGGGGTTGACCTAAGGTTCTAAGACTTTATTTCATTGCAAATAGATTGAGCTGCGATATATTTTCTCGGGCAAGATCAGTAGTGCCACTTTATAGTGACCTTGTTCTCGGGTCTGGTCAGTTCCCCTCCTGACGGCGCCGCGGAACCACGCGAAGAGATCAGCACCGCGAGCTACACCCCTAGCCGACGACTCAGCACAGCTGACATGCTGTGCGAGGCGAGCGGTCAAAGGGTTAAATGCTGTCGGAGGTTAACTTTATTAGTTGAATTTTCTGATTGGAATATAATTGTATTCGTTTTTTATCCAATTCATCCACAAAACATGAAATGCTGTAAGTACTTGCAATGCAAATTATAAGATAGAAAGTTGAAATTTTGGGGAACTGTAGAGAATTTATAGCGCTACATTTTGTATTTAGCCTTTTTTATTATCTGTACTAGAACACGAGATATTCTTAAAAAACAAAGGAACAACGTAAGTTTTTCTACGATTTCCATTTTTCAATGTTGATTGTAAGAGTCAAAATCGGACATAAAGGCCTGAAAAAATTCTCGAAACATCTATATCATCTATAGAAAGTCTCAAGCATAATTAAAGTCAATATTTGTAAGCGCAAAATGGTTCAAAAAATTAAAACTTATATAAGAAGCTAAAAAAACACGTTTTATTCATTTGTAGGAAGTACTCCGGGTGAATTGACTTAAATTCGGCGAAAAACATATCGTTTTAACACTTCAATTACGATTTTCAAAATAAAAAAATTTTAGCCCCCGGGGGCAGTTTTGCATATCTTATTCCGCTACCCCTTTTAAGTTTAAAGTAAAATCTTTCTGCTGCAAAACTGTTTCTATACAATTAGAGACTATACTGATCGTGAAAAAGAAAAATAATGTTTAATGTAACAAAACAAGATATATAATGAATTAGTTTACGTTTGCATTGTATACATTTAAAAAAAAAATTTAATACGGCTGTAACAAGTAATGTACTTCAGCTTCCGGGTCAATGACCTCCATCTCGATCAGGTTTTGTCCAGTTTCCCTGACCCATTGAGCAAATGCTGAGATGGCCCCTTGTTTTGCTTCTGGACGTAAATGTAGCTTCACTGTGCGCACGTTTTGTTGAGCACTCCGTTTGCTTGTGGTTCATTTACCGTTGAAATTGATTTTCTATAACTCGGGAAAAAAACATTTTTCAAATATTTTTATTTTTCTAAAATAATTATTTTGTAAATTAATTTTTTTCGTTTTTTTTTTAAATTCTGACCCTCAAGAAAATGTGCGCAGATAAATTTCTTTCCCCACGCGTCAAATACAGTTTTTACTGTTTTTGACAAATAAATAAATACATCAAAAATAAAACTGGAAACTAAGTCCATTTCAGGAGGACCCTACCGATAGGCAGAATCCCCACATGATTTCCACACAAAAGAGGCGTTTGCAAGTTATGCCATCGAAGCAGCTCCGGAATCTCCTCTCAATGTTGGTCGGTAGAGTTCAAATTCATCTCTTCAAGAGCTGAACGGGCGGGAATCGACGTCTCCCAATTATAGGGGGCGCAGAGGGCCCCAAACGAATTCTGTACAAAATCATCTTGGTACGTACGAATACAAAGTACAGGTAACTGGTCAGAAGTGCCCTACTTTATGCACCAGATTGTGCGATTGCATCAGAATTTAGGTTAACTTCCAAAGGCATTTCGGCCGATCTTTGTTCGTCGTAGTAAAAATGCCCCTAAGACGCTGAAAATCGACGCTGTTTGTTACAGGAGATCTCATCTAAAAGCAAACATCCGTCCATTCTTCGATTCTTTGTGATGAGTCAGTGTGAATGTATGACTTGTAAGAGAACAAGCCGTAGCCGTAGCCGTACCCACACACAAGCCATACGAGTCCCTGGGCCAAACGATCGTTGAGACTAGTTTGTTTGCTCAGATTAGAAGGCATGGAGTTTTAAGTATACTATTTGGTCACACCATGCTTCAGAATCCTTTATCATGACGTTGCAGCGTTTATTTCTGAGATCCTTGAAGTGTGAGATTATGCGATTTACAGAATGCTGTTTTGTAAACCCGGTAAATTAATTCGTTTCTCCTTCTGCAGTTGGGGATTGCAAGGGACTCGTCTGGAACTTAGCGAAAAGTTAATTATTTTCTCTTAGGATTCCTCTTTGCAGCTACGTTCACAAGGATCAACAGATTCCCAAAACTCTCTTTTATTCTTTTGTTAAAGGTAGATCTTTGATGATGGGTATTTTGTGACTTCTTCTGTCTTTACTTTCTCGCGATCTCGTACGCAGTAGAGAGGAAGTTATGTAACTGCGCTAAGAAATGGCGAATTTTCGGCAGAAAAACTCTTATTGCAGGGCCCTGGTAACGAAAAAGTGGATAAATCCTGACGGCTAAAATTAGAGAAAAAATCCTGTAACACGTGGTGTGGCAAGAATCCATGTTTTGTGCGTCCTTGAGACCGAAAAATCATTTAACAGTAAAACGTCTGTCTGTCCGTCTGCTAATAATGCTAGCGGCTACATTCAGCCAATTTTCTCCAGAATTGATATCCCCTAATCGATCTGGCTGATGTCGCGGCCCCAAAAATTTGAAACCGATATTTTAATTTTGGGGAGTACTTTACATCAATCCTCTAGGACATTTTCAAATTAAAAAAAAGGCTGCATCGTTTTTTATCAAATTTTGTTGGATGGCGTGAAGAACTTTTAAGGGAATGGTGCGGGTCTCAGGTTCGTGAAAAACACTGATTTTTTGAAAATTGCAAAAGTTCAAAATGTTTTCCCCTTAATGAAATATGTTCCTTAAAGATAGATTTGGAAATTAGGTAATGTGCAATTTTTCGAAAATATTAGTACTTTTTGCGTAATTCTCCGTGAAAGTACCGGCGAGAAAGTAGTACCACTAGTTATTGTGTGATATGACTCATCAAAAGACTGGTAGTTTTCCGTTTTCTACAGTTTTTGCCTGACGAGTTCGCTGTACACATTCTCCGTATTTTGTTCTTTTCTGGTCTCTATGCGTTGTTAATTGTGTGTTCTTTGTTTTTCCAAATAATGTGAGAAGTTTTGCTATTGTAAGTTGGTGTTCCCAGCTGAATGATCTTTCTTCCTCTCCTCCCTCCTCTCTCTCACCTCACGTCTCTTTCACTTCCTTCCTCCCCTCCTTTCCCTCCCCGCTTTCCTTATCCCTTTTCCTTTCTCTTTCTCTATCTCTGTTGATCTCTTTCCGGTCATTTCTTCGATCTTCTCTAAAAATATTTAGGAATTGCTGTGTGTTACTGAGGGCAAATGACGACACCAACTCGGACTTCTCGAACTTGTAGAAGTATGACCTTCATTTTCCTTGAATCAGAGGTGTTGGTCACACACACACACGTATACACATATATGCGCAATTTTAAATTTATTTACTTGTACTCGCACACAGATACTCACGAGTCTGGTTCCTGTTGGAACCGAAAAAAGCAGTTGTGAGAAATGCAAAATGTGAGCTATGTAAGAAGCCCCCTCACGAGCCTGTCCTTCGATGTGTAATTGGACGGGCGCTGATGCAGTTGTTGGTGTATGCTGAAGCACGTGGAGGGTTGATGGTGTGGTGAAGTGCATGTGTGCCTGCGTGTGTGCCATAGCTGGAGGCCGACGCGGCGGACGAGCGGTCGGCGACGGTGCAGCTGCGGGTGCCGGTGGCGGTGGACGGCGACGACGGCGTCTTCTACGTGTGCGTCATGGAGCCCCTGGACGAGGCGCAGGCGGCGGCGGCGGCGGCCGCGGTGGCGCCGGCGCCCGCGTCCGAGGGCGAGGCGGCGGAGGGCGAGGCCGAGCGCTGGCTGCACCAGGGCAACGCCCCCTGGCTCGCCATCCGCTCCTACGAGAAGCTGCTGCCCACCTGGCTCTCCATCGCCATCATCGTCGTCTGCCTCACCTTCTCCGCGCTCTTCTCCGGCCTCAACCTCGGCCTCATGTCCATGGACCAGACCGACCTCAAGATCGTCGCCAACACGGGCTCCGAGCAGGAGCGCCGCTACGCGCAGGTGCGTGACCTGCAATTGGCTAAAATTGTATTTCGTTTTATTTATTTCTGAATACGCTTTGCGTCTGGCTGATGGCAAATTTTGGTAGAAGTCATGCAAAATATAACTATGCTTCACACGTTTTTTGCTCTAAAAATATACACAGCAATGTCTATGGAACTGATAGCAGTTATAATTAGTTACACAAAGAGGAATTTTCGGCATTCCAAGCTCTCATTCTGTATCCATTATTTTTCGTAACAATAAACACTCGACAAAAGAGACGCAATTATCTACAACTGTTTTTCACGAGCGTGCCAGTGCGGGTATATAATTATTATTAACGAGCTCATAATAGTCTTTCAGTCATTTGGAATATTTTATCTTATTTATAATAATATTATATCGAATTTATTAATATATATTAATAATGTAATAATACATATGATTAATGTATTATATTGATTTCGGCACTATCTTTATAACAGTTTTTATAGAAATAAACGCGGAGAATAATATTATAGCGATATAATATGATAGAGATAGAGATATAATAGAGAAAATATTGTATTAAAAGCTCCTCGAGGCTTTTCCATAGTTTTCCATTCAGTTTTATTAGCTCGCTTCCTACGTTCTTACGTAGTAAAGACCTGAGAGCCCCAATAAGTTTTACTGATGAAAAATAGCCAATTTCCTCCGCAGCATTACACTACTTTCTTCTTATTACGTACAGTAGCTCTTGCTGCCGTTTGGTTCTCATTTAAGGTGGTTAGATGGAGATACAAGTTATGTTTAACATGCCTTTTTTATTGTATTTATCAAAAGATGGGAGGTTTTTCTGTGTTGTGGGAAAGTTTGAATCGATTTTACCGGCCAGTTTTCGCGTAACGAGATCGTAAAGTTTGTTAATTCAACACGGGCTCTTATGTCACACCTGACAGATCTGACCTGAAATTTTAAAATTGTGAGAAAATTAACTGTTGAAAATGTTTTTAAAAACTCTTTAGGTAGCTCGAAGAATCAATATGCACTATTTGGAGGACATCTACCGTTTCAAATGGGAGAATTTTGCAAAATTATAAACTTAATTCAGTCCACAGGGAGACGTTCGCGGGCTTTCTAGTCGTCGTCGAACGAGTGTCGTCGGAGCTTTCTAGTCGTCGTCGGAGTGTCGGGGACTGTGACGCACAACTCGGCCACACAGTGCGCGCGGCGCGCTTCATTCAAATAGAGTGGGAAGTCCTCAACAACAGTTCTTACATTTCTCGGGGTCTTTTGGGCGCAATCAAAAGATCAAAAAAATTCATATTTCCTTTTGTCGTATTCGAGATAACACAATGGATTGTCATTGTCTTCTACACCACAGGTGCAAGATACCTTACACAGAACTCAAAGCAGCAATCTTTATTGTAGATCAATCAGAAGAGCTACTGGGTGGGCATTCAGTTCACAAAGATATTACAAATAGACTTTTTAGTGGCATCAAGTTTGTTGCAATAATAAAATGCTTTTTTTCTGGTGCTAATATCAACCGTTCAAGGTTTAGGTAAATACAGAGTTGGATTTTACTACTAGCAAAATAAAAAGGCGTGGGACTCCCATCCTTGTACCCGGATTTTTAAAATAAATATTAAACTTTCCATAAAATGATTTTATCTTAATAATATTCATTAATCAAATAGTTTATTGAACTACAATGTTTGATTTTAAAAGTAAATTGAATGGAGCAATAAGAAACTAAACTTGTGTGTGTAAATGAGAAATTTAAAAAGCTTCTGCTTTCTACGCAATTTATGAATTTATATCTCTATTTGTGCAAGGATTTATTTATTGACTGATAAATAGCCCGAGAGTACTGACATACAATACAAATACAATTTTAACACACAATAATTGTTCAACAGCACTATTGAATAGAACAATAATTATTCCCTTATAATTGGTATGTAACTAGCCATAAACCCACTTTCTCTCTAAGTACTCTGAGCCCAACTTTTTTGTTTCCTCAGGTATTTTGTTTTATAAAACAATTCCATTATTAAATACTGATTTTAATGACATATTGTTACTTACATTTTCTTGATAGAATTTATTTGCTTCGTTAAATAATTATGTTCATCAGAGATTTTTCTTACCAAATATTCCGGGAACAATTTATTTTCTAATCTTTACACAAATGTTAACATAACTATTTTAATCTCTCTTTCCACCAACAAGTAGCCCAACTCTCTTAACATTGAAATGATATTTTTACTATGCCCTTTATTCAATATTGCTTTCATTCCTCTATTAAAGTTTTATTGTAAACTTGCTATTTCCTTTCTTTTGCCATAGTAAGAACTGTAGAACAGTACTTAATGTGGGGTAATAAAATTAATTTAAATAACAACTCCTTTCCTTTCTTTGAAATAATTTTACTTAGTTTGTATAATAAATTAACTTTTTTGTTATTACATTGTTTATGTACGAGTATTTACCATGGCCCTTCAAAATTTAAGCCATTATCAATAATCGGTCATAATTAATGCTTTTTTATTGATCAAAAATTTTTCTGAAGAAGTGTTCAATATAGTTGGCACTTAAAGGCCTACAGTATCTAAATCCATCCATGGGCAAATGTAATTGAAATTGTAAGAGGAATGATAAATTCAGTCTTTGGTAGTATTAGTTTTTTAATAGAAACCCCGTTTCTTAACAGCACTTAATTTTATCTAATTATTTCTATCTTCTGAACAGTCTCATGCCTTTTTTTCAAAACATTTAAACCTCTTTTCATTCTGAGTGGCAACATAAAAAAAACGATTACAAAATACCATGCCACTTGGAACTCTCTTTTGATGATTTTTATTTCCAACAATGTTATAATTTTATTATTGGTTGTCTAAATAATACAGCTCTTAGAGTTATATGATTCAGTAATTTCCTTTTATCAGCTTTTGTTTTATTTGTACTTAACACAATAATCTGCATTTAAATCGATATCATAGCATTGTATATAAAATTATGTTAAAAACATTGCAACCAGCAAATAATTTCTATGAATTACATAATCCCACTGCTGGAAATAATACGGTACATTGCAATTGCAAAAACAGAGCTAAAATTTCAATCAAAACTATTGAAACATAAAATTTGATCATGCTGTTTAATTACCTAAGCAAAAATAAAATAGGGAATAACAGAAAGAAAAATTTTGGGGAGATAAGAATGATAATAAGGGGCAGTAGGAGTCAATGATTAGGATTTCTATCAAATTACAATATAAAGCTTTATACAATGTTAGAGAGAACCAAATTACCGATCTTGTTGTTAAGCAATTGAATAATCTAAGGTTTATCCTAGCATTGACACAGGTAATTCAAGAAATAAAAATTAGATAGAAACAAACATTGAAAAATTATTTGAAACCTTTTTATTATGTCACTGTTCTCGTGATATTGGGGGAATTATTTTGCCTCCTCTCAAATTCCGCTTTGGAAACAAATATTCCGCCAATACGCTCAGATAATGATATTTACCACTATAGACCAGGCAACGAACAGTATTCAAAGTAATTATAACTTTGAAACAGTGTGCGCCTTGAACCGACATGCCAACCTTAAAAACATTACGGCGTTGCCCAATTTACCAAAGTCTTTTCGCTCTACTCAAACGTGTAAATTTTTGCCATTGTTGGCGATCACTGTACAAAAATATGGAGATATATTTCTGTAATGTTTCTTTTTATGATTTTGCTCGTAGTAATAGTGTAATAGTGCTTTTTTACGTTCAATGTTATGCCTTAATTTTTCATTCCTTGGCCAAGCGATAGGTTGGTACTAGTTAAGAAATTAGTCAATGGTAGGTCTTTATATAGTATTAAAATATTTTTATTTTCCATCAATGAGACAAAATTAATTCTTATAATTAAATAAAACTTAGCATAAGAGACCCTATTTTGTTAATGTAGGTCTCGGAATACCCAATTATCTCGCAAATAAATATTTTTGAATGTAATATGGACTCTCTTTTTACTAGGGAATATCTCGCTCTAACCACCATAAAAGTTGGTTATTTCATTTATCTTACGTTTTTAAAAATTCATATGGCAATGGACTTTTTTTAATGTTCCTACAAAACACCTCCATCGCGAAACATCACGGTTACGATGTATCAGAGCTCTTTCAAATGATGCAATGAGTTTTTATTAAGAGTTACATGTTAAGGGAAGTTGGAGGTTAAGGTAATTCCTGTCGCATTTGTCCGTCTGCAGGCCATCATGCCCGTCCGCAAGATGGGCAACTACCTGCTGTGCAGCATCCTGCTGGGCAACGTGCTCGTCAACTCCACCTTCACCATCCTGCTGGACGACCTGACGTCGGGGCTGGTGGCGATCGTGGGCTCGACGCTCGCCATCGTCGTCTTCGGCGAGATCTCGCCGCAGGCGGTGTGCTCGCGCCACGGACTGGCCGTGGGCGCCAAGACCATCTACATCACCAAGATGGTCATGCTCATCACCTTCCCGCTCTCTTACCCCATCAGCAAGCTGCTGGACCGCCTGCTGGGCGTGGAACTCGGCAACGTCTACAACCGGGAGCGCCTCAAAGAACTGGTAAAGGTAGGCGCCACTCTCGTCCATTTGCTTTCGCTTTGCGTTTGCATGTACAGGGTGCGCCAGAACAATGCGAACTAGACCGCGTGCCGATCGACTTTGAGCTTGACATTAGAGATTCGCTTCATGTGTGAATGACGAGCAATGGTGAAAAAGTGTTTGATGACGTAATCTTTCCTACCTGACTCCTGGGAGACAAATAAAGGGGGGTAGTTCGAAATTGTATTTGATTGCAGTGGAAAATTCAATTGTTGGATGTCGTGTGTATCACACCTCATTGTCAGCTTTTCTTAAAATTATATTTTCACAATTAGCTGATTTCTTTTGTTTTAAAGTCCGGGCCTCTCCGGATACACAGTGTCAAGCTCAAGGAAGTTCGGTTGGCGGAATAGTGCTGAGCGTCATTGGCTTGTCTTCGTAACATTGTTTGCGCGCTTCGAGTGAACACATCAGTCTTCTCTGAATAATAAACCATGAACAGTTTTTGTTCGTAAAAATGTACTCTGTGAAGAACTGGATGCAACTCAAGGAGTTCAAGGTAGGCTTTACTCCCGTATATTTGCTTTCGCTTTGCTTGTGCTTGCATGTAGAGAGTGCGCCAGAAAACTACGAGCCAGTGTTGCGTGTGTAACTCTAGTCTAAGGAGAGGCTGTTCGCGCGCTTTTAAGCGAACACCTCTATTGTCTCCGAAAAGTAATTTTAAAATTTTCTTATACTTAAAAATCTCAGCTTAGTTTGCAGCTGCACACCACGAAAAATATCAAGAAATTTCTTTAGGTATGTTCTACTCCTAGTTCTTATGACCTTGCATATACTGGTAGAGGCAAATTCCAAATCAGTACTGCGCATGATTCAATACCCATCGAAGACTCCTGATGTCCCCGAATTAGAAACTCTTAAAATTTGGGGAATGTAAAACCTCACTCGGCGTGGCCTGGATACATGTTCAGACGTGCTATCCAGGAGCTGACCAGCTTTGGTGCTTTTCCCGTCCATTTTTTTTTCTTTGCGTGCGTCTGCATATGCAGGGGCGTTAGAAACCCCTAAGTATACTAGATTACGAACATAAAGTATTTTGCGATTATCAGGGGGTGTAACCATGCACAGCACGACCCGCCACAGGATTGCACCACTTGACGTTGAACAACTGTATTAGAAGCTCATTACATTAACACAGTTGAAAACGTAATTTTTCGATCGGATTAATTGAATTATTTTGAGTTGATTCTGTTGATCAATTTTATGAGTCGTCCATTCCGTAATTGTTTAAGACATCAAAATTGTTAAGTTGTTTTTCGGAGTGTTCACTTTCATGAGGAACTGACTTGTGTTGCTTATAATTCGGCTGTTCCCGCAGTGGTGTCTGTCGAAGAACTCTGACCCGACCGAAACATATTATTTGAATATATATATATATATATATATATATATATATATATATATATATATATATATACAGTCAAACCTGGATAAGTGAAAACTGGATAAGTGAGAAAACTCTATAGTGAGAGTAATAGCCAGGACCCGTCATTTTAAGCTCCCAAAACCTCTATTAGCGAGAAACAGAAACCTCTGTAAGAGAGAGTCGTTTTTCCCTCATAGACCTCCGTAAGTGAGACTGCTACTTATCTATACCTCTGTAAGCGACAGTCGAGCTTTATTTACAAATTTAACATGTGCTATTTTATGACTCATTCTTAACTTTCGTGGAACTTCCTACCATTGTTTTTGTATTCTCGTCAATATTGTTCCTATTCTATTTCGTGGAACTAAATAACTTTATTGTTGTTATTTTATCGCATTCTTTTCAAATGGACACGTGTGCCTGTGTACCGTCCTGTTTGTCAGACTTACTCAGTTTATAGTTTTCAACTGCGAAGGAAAGTTCTATTCTGCATCATGTCAAAACGGAAAATTAAAGTACTGTCATTAAGTGATAAACTTAAAATAGTGAATGCGTTTGAATCCGGAAAATCGCGAAATGAAATTCAGAGGGAGTTTAATTTACCAGAATCCACCTATTATAAAATTATTAAATCAAAAGACTCTATAAAGTCTGAGTGCTCTGATGGACATGGAAATATTAAGAGGACTAGAGTTTCTGAATTTCCCAATATCGAAAAGTGCCTTTTGGAATGGATAAACAAACTCTCGATAAGAATATCCCCATAGATGGACCTTTGTTGAAAGAAAAATCAAAAGAGTTTGCTACAAAACTGGGAATCCAGAACTTTTCTGCTAGCAACGGCTGGTTAGAGGGTTTTAAAAGGCGTCATGACATAGCTTTCAAAAAAGCAGCTGGAGAAAGTAAATCTGTGGACCAAGGTGTCTGCAACCAGTGGACTGAAGATCTGCCAAATCTTTTAGAAGGGTATGAACCAGACGATATTTACAACGCGGATGAAACTGCTTTGTTTTTTAAGTGCCTTCCGGATAAAACATTTACGTTTAAAGGCGAAAAATGCCATGGAGGAAAACAAAGCAAGGAACGCCTTACACTTCTCCAGTGTGTAAACATGAGTGGTACGGACAAACTCCCACTTCTCATCATCGGGAAATCAAAGCGACCTAGATGTTTTAAAGGTGTCACGACTCTACCCGTTGATTATGCCAATAATACAAAGGCTTGGATGACCAAGATATTATTTAAAGATTGGTTGAAAAAAGTTGACAAACAAATGAAGACAAACCGAAAAAAAATTCTGCTATTCATTGACAACTGTGCTGCCCATACGGACTTACCAACACTTGCAAACGTAAAAGTAATGTTTTTACCTGCTAACACCACTAGTAAACTCCAACCATTAGATCAAGGCATCATTTACACTTTTAAACGCTTTTATCGCAGAGAAGTCGTTAAACATATTCTTACGAGTCTGGAAGAAAACAGTAGCCCTGACATTAACGTACTTCTAGCTATGAAATTTGCTAGAAAAGCATGGTACTTAGTCAGTGACGTTACTGTCAAAAACTGCTTCAAGAAAGCTGGGTTTTGGAAAAGTACAGATGAACAAGGCCTGCCAGAGGAAAATGATGCTGAAATTGGACCTAGCAACGAGGAATGGACTAAGCTTGTGTCTCACGAATCCAATATGTTAATGCCGAGCTTCGACGATTTCGTTCAAATTGACGACGACGTAACTACCGCTGGAGAACTAACCGACGACGATATCGTTAAGAATTGTGTGAACACCTGTATTGCTGGAAATGACAGTGAAGACGAGGCACAGATTCCGGAAACAGAAATAAAGATCATTCCAATGAAGCTAGCTTTGAATGCGTTGGAGACGGTGCATCAGTACTTTGAATACGCGGCGGTTGTTGATCAAGCAATATTTGACAAAATTTATGAGTTAGAGAAAAACATTCAAAATACAAAAACAGAAACCCAAACGAAATTGACGGATTTTTTTGAGTGCAAATAAGTTCTAAATAAAATAAAATTACATTGTAGTACATGAATTTTTGTTTTGTTTTCGTAAGCATTTAAAAATATATACTTATGTACATAATATATGTTGTGCATGTCATGCACATAATTTTATCATAATAAATATTTACTACATTCGTACTTGCTGTGACTTGTTATTGCTGCGTACCCATATAAGAGAGAAACGCTACCCATGTACCTGCATTAGCGAGAAACTCGGGTTAGTGAGAAACCTCTATAAGCGAGAATGAGATTGTGCTCCCTTGAACTCTCGCTTATCCAGGTTTGACTGTATATGGATGTGGATATGTAAGAAGTAAACTCCGATACCGTGTGACCAATCTCCATGAAAGTTCGCATTTCGTGTTTTGTCACCCAGAAGGTTTATGTGCTGCTAATTCTGTTGAACTCCACTACACGGCGCTGCAGAACAAAATTGCGCTTCATTTTAATTCATGTTCCATTGAAACTGCGCTTCACCTGGGCTTATTTGTCTGAGCGGTGCCGTGTGACGCAACACCAGTGCCGTAGAACCACAGTGTACGAGGTTTAAAATTATTTGTAATGTAATTGGTTCTTATTTTAATAAAATAGTATATGTTCTTTCTATTTTATTTTACAGTATATTGCTATTAAAATTTGATGTGCTCTGTTTTCCTCTATAGAGACTAATAATAACTCAACGGACAAATATATGAACTGTGAGAATTATTATTTAAAACCAACTATGTTTTTAAAATGTATAGTGTGAACACATATTGTACCCACCCACTAAACATAGGTTTAATAAAATATCTGAAGTCTCAGAGAAAGCAAAGCAGATCAAATGCGAATAGCAATATACTGAAAAAAAATAGAAAGAAAATTACAGTATTTTATTAAAACTTGAACCAATTACATGAAAAATAAATTTTAACACCTTAGTTTGTATAAAATTGATAATTTTCTTCTTTCAAAGGATTTAATATGAAGAAAACCCGGGCAACGCCAGTTATTTTGCTAGTTGCATGTAAAAATCAAAGCATCGTACTCATAGTCCAAGAGGTATAGTTCGCATTGAGAGCCAGTTAAATTTGGTGCAGTGAACTTAAGAATCCCCAAGCCTCTTATATTCATCTAGTAAATTTGAATGTGTAATCTTTTGAGTTTAGTCATTAATAGTAATTGATATGAGAGAAAAATGTTTGGATATTTTCGCAATAAACGGAAACAGGACAAACAGTCAAATTGCTACCAGCCCTGCCTATCGTCTGTTGGACACAGCTGATAACGATTCGGTTGTGATTAGGCATTTGCAGATGCGGGAACGCCTAAATAAGCTACAGGGTGCTTCAGAAATAAATATTTACTAGCGGACCCGTGCGAGAACTTTTGCATGCTACACCCCACCCTCGTCCTTATTTTTCCATTTCCGTATTAAGCCTGCAATATATATTTTTCTCCAAGACCCTCGTATCCTCCCGTCACTTGTTCTGTATGTCAATATAATACACCCTTGTCAATACAAACTATTCTTATTTAACTTTATTATCGAGCAATGAAGTAGACCCGTGTAATTCAATTGCGTAGAATATCCAGTAATTAGTAATTTCGCATAGAGTTGCAGATTCTACAGGCTCCGAACAGGTGGGGTAGAATCGAGAAGCGTCGAACCAGCTAATATGTAATAGAATGGTCAAGAAGATCTCATCCTGTAGATTACGGTGTGAGGAACGTTTCTTTGCCTCAAAATTTTAGTTTTTATGGCCCTAGAATGGTATGTTTATGAGTTATTTCACATAAAGATTAAAAAATCCTGGCGTGCATTGCGGGTTCTATTTTACATGAATATGTAGATGCGTTTTTTAAATAATACTTCATATTCTTAAAACTAAAGTGCAATTCGTCACGTCTCCTTGAAAGTCTCTTCTTAGAGGTTTCATTTATAAAGGTTGGTTGCGTGTGAGAGCCGCAAAGGGAAGGCATACTACTGAAATATTATAGGAGACGATAGAAATGTACCCAATGTGGTTCTGTTGAGCGTACATTAATTTGAAAGTTTTCTTTTCAATCTATGCTTCTGCATATTGGAAAGGGTGCCGCTGTAATTTTGTAACAATTTTTGTGATCAAACAAATGTAGTGATAAAATACATAGTGTGAATTGACTGAATATATGGATGTTCTGAATGGTAGAACAGTTTAAGTTGTTAACTGTAAACATTTTTTCACGAAAAATGAAAATCGCAACTTTTCACGATTTTCCCTCTCAGTCACACTATTAAGAGCGCCGAATCGTAAGCAAATTCTAGGGTATGGTCAGTCAAAAACTGAATTTCAATTTGTGAATTGCAGCGAGTGGCGAATAATACATTTTTCTTCTAAGGAGAATCCTGGCGTGGATTACCAAGGAAGGAGGCCATGTACTACGCGCCACATCTGCTACCGGATGACACCCAACCTGATTAATGGCTCACGTTCGTGAGACGTAGCTCCTCCTGTCGCTCTGCTGAGGAGTAATTCGTGAGGGCGAGGGAGCCCGATTTTCAAGAAAAACAGGGAACTTTCTTTTCTTCTCCTCTTCTCCTGCATTCTAAGAAGAAAACGTGTTCTGAGTGTAGTCGAAATGAAGTGAATTTGGAGACGAACGTAAGAGTCCTGGTGCCAATAAATGACTTAAGGCCCGAGGCAAAATGGATTTTATTTATTGAGCCACTCTCGTAAGTTATTAAGCAGTGTGTCTGGGCACAGCGGACTACCTTCTCTAGTGCATCGGCTGAGTTTAACCAGAGGCAGCATTTCCGTTGCCTCTGACTGCGAGGGTACTAGAGTTCCAGTCCTTACGATGGGGGATTTTCGACAGTGTTTACGTAGCTAGGTCGAATTCAACCACTGTCTAGAGAATGCTTGGGGCCGGCGACTGTGGTAGATTTTCTTGGTTTCTTCTGTGAATATCAGACCAATGTGGGGACAGTAACCTAACGAACTGAACACGGTCCACGCGCAATCTTATTTTCCTCATCCTTGTCCCCTCTTCTCCTCTTACACACATGCCCTGCACTACCACTCATGAGGGAGCTTAGCGCTCGTCCTGGCTTGGGCGCAGCCCCACAGGGGGGAGAAAACTCGCAGGTTGTTATGTAGGTTGACGCCGGATGTCGCTTTTGTGGGGGAGGAACACCTCCATTTCCCCGTACATTACATGCACCAAACTTACGGGAGACTAACGTCCATATCAGCTGACACACCCGGAAACATTAATTGAATCAATCAATTCTCTATTGCGCAATCAAGTCAGACATTTCGATGAGGACTCCTAGTGTTTTCTGATAGCTCAGAGGTAGTTATTTCCACGAAGGCAGAATTCTCGTAATACATTCCCGTATGGTGCACGTTTGGTATCCATTCTTTTTCACTCCGGATGCACGCAATCGGGGAGAGATCAGAGAGTGAAGCGTGCCAAGGAATGGGGTCGATATCTTCAACACAGGCTAATGGCATCACCTCGGGGGCGAGCGTTATTCTGTGAGGACGTAGCAGCTAACTTAAGAGATTAAGAAAGATTAGGACTTCTGGGTGTTGTTGATCTTCATCTGAGGCTAAATACTGCGGGGCTTGCATTTATCCTCCTTTGATGTTTTCTCGTTCTCTTTCCAATATCCTTTCATTACTTCTCTTTTCTCTCTCCTCCGACGCTCCGATTTTTCTTTGGCTTTTAAAAAACATTGTTGTAATTTTTGTATTACCTTTACTGTGGATTTTAATACGGTTAATTCGCCAACTTATTTTTCCCATTGGTTTCTTTGTACAAGAATTGATTTGAATTTGAACGAATTTTATTCAAATTATTGTTCACTCACATTCTCTTGTCATGTAGATGACGTTTTTGTTTTATTTTTTTCGAGTGTTATGAATCTATAAGAAGATTGCTTTTCCCTAATCAATTGTAGGTGCATTCTCTTTGTTCTAACTTGCAACTGCTATTTCGATGCCAATAATCGAGGCCATGCAAGTGTTTATCCGGACTTTTTTCGTTGGAGTGTGCATTGTGAAAGCAATCGTACTGTGAGTGAAATTTGCGAAATCCATATTTCACCGCAGATAAAAGCACAATATGCCAGGATATTTTCATTTCTGCATTTCTAAAACCCTACTCGTGTCATAATTAACACTGTCACCATGCAATATAAACTAATAATTCAATGTTAAAAGGCGAAATGCCCTTTTAACGGTTTAAATATTCTAAAAGCCTTTTCATTGCATTGCGGACATGAAAATGATGTGAAATATTTGGAGGCTACCTATTAATATTCTGATTATGTAATGTTGCTTTTAACTTTTCCTGGCTGACCAATTGTCTTTTCAATATACATAATGGCTCCTCTGAGGTTGTTATGGTTTAAAGGATTAGTGAAAATTTCAAAAAATACATTAAGAGCACTAATAAAAGCAAGATATGTTTGAAGGCTCTACAACGTACAATTCTACGTCTTTATCGCAAGAATTAGGTTTTGACTTATTTCATGTGCACATACTTTTTCTCTACATAATTTTATTACCGTTTTATATCACAACCACATTCACGCATGTGAGAATCGCCAACAACATCTAACCAAAAGAATTTTATAGGAAGGAGAATGAAGGTTTCATTGTTCTCAATTATGAAATCTATTACCGATTTCTTCTGAATGACCAGATATTTTAACACAAATAATCTGTTTCCACCTAACGTGACGATGGCTTTTCACAAATTGTCTTCAAACGTTGAAATGAGCGAATGTTTTAACTCTGGAAGAAGGAATATTAATATTAATAATAATAATAATAATAATAATAATAATAACAACAACTCCACTAGGGAGTACACGACCTTGGAGTTGGTGGTGGAGCTTGAGTACCCCCATGAGCTCTAAGCTATGTCAGTGTAGCCTAGCTACCGGTAGGGCCACCCTGCTGAATAGGTTGAATGTGAGGGGTCCGACGAAAGAGTACTCCATTTTGAGGAGAGTGGGAAAGTAAGGAGAGAGGGAAGGGTCATGAACCTTTGGACTTCCTGTTGTCGGCCCCATAGAGGGTACAGGAGAGAGAAACTCGGGGTTGGCACACCAGGCCACTGATTAGAGGTGGAGGCCCGAACCTTGCATTAGCCAGCGAAGGAGGCTGCCTTCAGCAGTCAGTGAAAATCCCGTAGGGTTTAGTAATGCCGACTGGCGATCGGAGGGAACCCTGCTGGGCCTGCGGGGGGATGCCCCGAGGCCACTGTGGGTCGCAGTAACGGATGCAGGAAACAACCCGAGGGTTAAGTGTGATCTGGTGAACTCCGAACTTGCGTCCTGCGAATCCTCAATTCAAACCAATGAGCAAAATGGATAGAACAAGCAATGTAATGAATCTTAATTGCTTGTCTACCAATGTCCCCATACCTGCTCAGAAACCGAGCTAATGTCACCTTGTCGACGTCTCGGCCATCCCACGGGTGTTAGTCCCAGGGACCCAGAGCCGGCAGTAGCTCGAAGCCATCGTCAGAGATGGACCCGGGATGAATTAAAGGAGGTGATGTGGTGCTTTTACTATGCAAAAGCGAAAAATGGGGGCTCAGAAATAGAAGTTTTCAAGGTATGGAGAGAGCGGAACCCAGATATGAGACCTACCCTAGACTCAAAGAAGCTTGCCAGTCAACGACGATACGTACTCAGCAGTGGAAAATTCACAGCAGAACAACTTGCTGACATTGAGAGAAAATGCGGAGTATGTACTTCGCTCGAACAATCCACATGACGAACATGTAGAACTTGAAAATGATGATCCGTGGAAGGTTCATCGCTTTCAGTGAACACCACGTCCATGGTGAAACTCATCTGGCAATGAATTACACGATAAGGACATGATGCGAAATCTCCTCGGTGCGAGATAGAAAGAGTTAGTCAACTTCCGTTTGAATCTCGCGACCGTTGAGAATATACGAAAAGCAAAGCTAAAAGAGTGATAGAACAGTGAATTCTGTCTTAAATGAGGTGGTGGAGACCCCAGGCAGAGATCTAGATATAACTGAAATCAATCACATTCATATATGCAACTGGAGTATCTCAGATAATTTTGGGGCCTGCCAGAACACCGCGGCCGACAGCAAAACAGAGTAAACAGCTCTGTACCCCCATGGATGAACAGAATTATGAAACGGATAGCCGACACCCGACGTGAAATATCACTCTTAGCTGAGGCATCTTCTAAATCAACGCACACCTCTAAAGTTCAACGAAAAATATCATGTTGAACAAAAATACCAAATTGAATATGACACCAGCAGGCTAATGGTAGTTGAGAAGCTAAAAGAGAAATTCAAGCATGGCCTCAACGAATAAGAAGGTACAAACGTAGAATAGATTTCCGTGTACAGAAACCGGTTGTTGAAACAGACGCGAGAGATTCTATCGCAATCTGACTCAAAAACGAATGCAAAGCTGTTATCCTTTAAAAGATGACGTCGAAGCATTTTGGGCAGGAATCTGGGAAGAGAGCAGATCCTACAACAAAGACGCATCTTGGCTTCAATCTGAATTTGATGCTGCCAATGAACTTGTAGAAACAGTGGAAGATGTTCACCAATTCTCGGAAGAGGACATCTTCCAAGCAATTAAGAACATGGGAAACTGGAAGTCCCCCGGGATTGATAAGATCCAGATTTATTGGATTAAGAAATTAACAGGCAATACATTCTCGTCTAGCAAAGCTGTTAATAAAATTTTTGAAAACCCAAAGGAAATCCCGGAATGGCTCACACGCGGCATCACGTATTTTCTACCCAAAGCGGGAGACAGCTCTTTGGCGAAGAACTACAGGCCAATTACTTGTCTGCCAGTACTGTACAAACTTATAACTTCAGCCATAGCTGACAAAATGTATAGACATCTAGATAAGAATCATCTAATGCCAGCTGAACAAAAAGGATGTCGTAAAGTCTCTAATGGCTGTAGGAAATCTTGCTACTGAATAAAGTCATCTGAATGATGTAAAGAAACGCAAACGTAATTTGAGCATGCTTGGATTGACTACCAAAGGCCTTTGATAGTGTACCACACGATTGGATTTTGAAGACCCTGGAGATCTATCGATTTCATCCTAGACTTATTGAATTTTGCAAGGCTAGTATGAAGTCGTGGAGTACCAGGTTACTATATACACCGCGGAAAGGAAGCAGTAGAAACCAGAAGTATTCAGATTAAGAGGGGTATTTTTCAAGAGATTCACTATCCCTTCTGCTGTTTGCATTAGGTTGATCCCACTATCGAGACAGTTGTCGCAAGCTGACTTTGGTTTTAAGCTCCATGGTGATGAAAGGCCAGTATCACATTTGTTTTACATGGATGATCTGAAAGTGTTTGCTAAGAATGAAGCGATTCTCTCCAAATGCTGTCTGTCGTGCATGACTTTAGCAATGACATCTGCATGAAGTTTGGTCTTGACAAGTGTGCAAAAATCAATTTAAAAGAGGGAAACTCACAACGTCTGAGAACATTGAAATTGATACGCACACTGTGATTCAAGATCTTGAGCAGGTAAAACTTACAAATATCTGGGGATTGAAGAATGTGAAACCATCTCGAATGACAGAATGAAAGAGAGAATTCGTAGGGAGTATTATAGGAGAGTGAGACTGGTCCTGCAGTCCGCTCTGAATTCCAGGAAAAAAATATCTGCAATAGGTAGTTTGGGGGTACCCTGTAGCCGAATACAGTTTTTGGGACTAGTGGACTGGACTGAGCAAGAAATTCGCACCATGGATCGAAAAACAGAAAACTGCTAACATGCATAATGTTCCCACATCGAAGCTGATATACATAGAATTTATGTGCACGTAAGGAAGGGAGGAAGAGGCCTCAGGACAAATTGAGGCCTCCTAGCACACGCAATAGTCGGGTGGGGAAGTATGTGTCACCATCAAGACGACCCTCTAATTGAGGCAGGTCATGAAATCGACGAAGAATGGGAAACAGAGGGATTGTTAGGTAGCAAAAAAACATTGCGAAGAAAATAGGCAAGACAGTCGAAAAAAAAAGACAAGAACTTCTGATGATGTAAACATTGAAGGTGAGACACAAAAATTGTTAAAGAAATCATGGAGAGAAAACCACTCCAACGGACAATACTTGAAACGAATGGACAGGTT
>JAHLJT010009419.1:100592734-100609418 GCA_031308135.1 Acheta domesticus | reverse complement strand
TTGTTTCATACATTGTTGTATAATATATTTTTTACAAATATTGTATCATGTATCGTATTTTTTGAAAATACATATTTTATATTCGGTTTCCAATTTGTGACTTTGTACACCGTATTTTCAAGTTGCGGAGTTCATAAGGTGAAGATAGTACTATCATTTTGAAATAAATTATAATGGTTCTAGTTTTTAGACAAATTATTTTAATGATATGGTTAAAAGTAAGAATTTCATTCAAATAACTGATGATAATGATGATCATTCTCATTTGTGTGCACGGGCGAGGGAATAGACTTGCATTGTGATGTCCTCTCCTATCTTGAAAAGGTGATCTCAGTAGTGGTTTGCAGTTGCGTTCCACTGACTGAAGGTTGGTATGGTGTTCAGGTGCCAGCAAGACATTGGCTTAACGAAGAATGATCAAAATAATTTTATGTTAATATGAGTTCGTCCTGGATATTCGTTTCACATTGAAATCCATGTAATAATTGTGTGAAATAGTTGAATATTAAAAACATTATTTAAGATAGTAACAAAGCAACATGTTTAAATGACGTGTTGCTTTCATCTAAGGAAAACAAAAACAAAAACAAAAAACAAAAAAAACATGAGAATCGAAAAACGCGCTGAAACGGAGCACCCTCGTGTGTGCATCAATCAAATGCAGTGCAGTCAATTAACGTCTCTTACACGTGTTAGAGCAGGGTTTTCATCTAAGTCGTGCTGTTCGTTTCAACCTCAGTCGAGTGTTCGTCATAATCTTGCTCTTATTTATGACTTATCCTATACATGGTGGACATTTTTGAAGAACATCTAAAGAACATGGAAGAATGGAAGACGGATCAAATATTTCATTTAAACAATAATAATAATAATAAATTTATTGCTAGCAATAAACTTAACATATTTTTACAATAAAGAGTTCTAGCAAACCCTTGAAAGAGCTAAGCTCGTGTTCAAGGGGCTTCACATAAAAGGTCTTATAAGCAGTCATAAATAAATTAATAACATTCAATTACATAAAGGATCTTAATGCTAGTCTAATGTAAGGATACAAAAATGATATTGCAAAAACAAGAAGAAGATTACAAAATAACTATTACTTGTATCACAGGAGATCAGCAAAACTAATATTTGAACCATATAAATCATAATAGATCTTTTTGAATTATGTTTTTAATTTTGTATTTAAATTGTTTATAATTTGCAATTGATAATTGAGAGTATTTTTCAATAACATTGTTATAGAGCCTTGTGCCAAAATTAGCACCATGATTGTGTCCAGCAGTTGTAACAATCTTTAGTTCTAAAAAATGACGAGTAATGGGTGGGTGGTAATTATGAGAATATAATGCAAATTTGTGTTTATTTTTGTGAACATAATTCAGGAAAATATTGAGATAATTTACCTTTGAAGTCGATAAATAGGAAATCAGTTGGATACTCATTTGGTTTTTTGAGACAAATTTTGATTACTCGCTTTTGGAGCAGATTTGTGGGTGTTAAGATAGATTTACATGCTCCTCCCCAGCTAATTATTCCATAATGGTATACTGTTTGAAATAATGCAAAATAGACTAAACGTAAAACGTTAGGTGGTAAGTAGGAGCGTAAGATCATAAATTTGTAAATTATCTGACGTAACCTAGAACAAAAAAAATCAACATGCGTGTTCCATGTTAAGTGCTGATCTATGAAAGATTCCTAAATATTTATTATAAGATCTCTGTAAAGAGGGTCATATTTATCTAAAACTAGGCAATGTTCATCATGTATTTTTATTTGGAGATTACTCCCAATTTGCTGTTGCCCTGTGGATGTTAAGGAAAGAGGGATAAAAGTGGATTAACAGGTGTTTAGCGATAATAAGTTTGAATCAAGCCATTTTTTTATTTCTTTTAGACCATTATTAGCATTACTGTACGTCTTGTTCCATGATTTACCAGTATAAATTATGACAGTATCATCCACATAGCAAAACATCGACCCACGATTCTTTTGAGTACGAGATTCTAGCATATCATTAAAACATATATATAGTGACCTAACTTTACCTGGTTCTGCTGCCAGACAGATAAGCTGAAAGCCACACACATAAATAATCTTAAACAGTGATGAAAGGAGCAGGGTTGGTTTTGGGGGATCGCCTTGATATGACACTTGTTGGCATGTTCTTAAACGAAATCCCTTGAAAGTGCTCTCTACTTCATTATTATTATACACTAGTTAAATTTGTTACAAAATAAATGACTCATTCACAGCTCACATGTAAACATACTTGAATGTACTCCCTAATATAATACTTATTATTAATCCACTTGATGAGACAAATCACTTGATTACCCTGATTCACTAGAATCATTCATTAACATCTAGTCATGCACCATAGTGCCCACCCACTATACTAATTCTAACAGATATCTCTCTCATGAAATGTTCTGATACCCATTTTACGGTGTCTCCGCGATGCCCTGCGGCATCGCCTGCGCTCGCCTCCGGTCGGCTCCGCTCGTTCTCCCGGCGTGCGGTCGCGTCCTCGGCGTATCATACCGCCTCCACCGCCACCTGTCTCAGGCCCACGGTGCTTCCGGAACGTTTCAACCACCATTCACTCTTAAACCAATTTCTCGCCGACGTCGTGTCCACTGTGTCTTGCTCGGCAAATATGTGTCCATTTACCAAGAAGTTTCTTGCGTGCACCAGACAATCATACTTCGGAGGATACCACTGTTCTCGTTCACGTGCCCATGAAATAATAAATTTGCTTCTTCTTAATCACATGAACCCGTTTCCGATTACGTCTACACTCTGGTTATTAAGACAATAAATTGCTTTCTACAATCATGTTCATTAGTATCGATCGTTATGCCGTTACTCTACCCACGTTTACGTTATTTAGTTAGTATTTTAGTTACGTTCGCACTTTGTGCAACATGCATGGCCACCTGTTGCCGTTAAATATCTACATCCATACAATGATGTATATAAATGCCACTAGATGGCTAACTCCGTGCTTTCCCAATAGGCGGAGGTGAGGCCGTACAGGGAGCCATGTTGCACAGCAAATACTTCGAATGTCAAATGCAGCCCATGACAGTTCGGTAGATTTTTACGAGTGTAACTCGTATACATTGTATTTATTCACATGGTTCTGTTCCATCATAAGAAAGTAAAACTGTAGGCAACAACAAATTGTCGAAATATATTTTATAATTTACATAAAACTGCGAACAGCATTGGTATAGTGGTACCGGAGACTTGCAAAAATGGGGATTGTTTTTTATGATGCCTTACAGGTACAAACGTCTTATACTACTTCAGACGAGATCAATTATATGTTAATACTGCACGTAACAGTAAATTATCATTCCTACGGCAGCTTTATTATTAAGGATTCTTCCTCTGTTTCAATATTCCGTTTTCAAATTTAAGAATAAGACGTACTTATTGTTCATGTGATTAGAAAAACTGCGTTTCACTCCAAATATCCCTTTTTTCTCTCTTAACGGATGGTTGTAAATAACTGCTGGATTTGGGAGGTGGCAGAGAGATTTAAAATGAAAACACGTAGAGAAATATAGTACATATGTACTTTTTATGGGCAGACATTTTTATTTGCATATGAATACAAAACTTTTTGCAGGAACAAACATTCAAATGATACTTTTCACCATTGAAAGAAAATATTCAAATAATAAATGATGTTTCTTTTAATTTTACATAACAGTAAATAGAACAAAACATACATTTAGAGAATAAATGAATAGATTAAAAACGTGTTCAAAACGTGAACACTTAAGAGTAAGATTCCACTACACGATATTGTTGTGAAACTCATCTTATAGTGGTAAAACATGGACAAAACAAAGGCAAAAAATCATTGATTTCGTGGGCCAATTTTGAAAATAACAATTGCATTAAGTAAAGATCAAAATGAAAACATTTAAAAAATCAAAACAAAATATGTTTCACTAATCACTCAAGAGAAAACTCACTACAACACACCGCTTTCAGCAATACGAACAAGGTTTTTGCCGTGCAAAATGGCGCCTTGGGTGGCCTCACCGCCAAGGTGACAGTCATACATCTAGGAGTATATATATATATATATATATATATATATATATATTATATATAAGATATATATTATATATAAGATATATATATATATATATATATATATATATATATATATATATATCTTATATATAAAATTCTCGTGTCACAGTTTTAGTTAACATACTCCTCCGAAACGGCTTGACAGATTTTGATGAAATTTTATATGTATATTCAGTAGGTCTGAGAATAGGTTGTTATTTATTTTTTATACCCCTTAATGATAAGGGTGGTCCACCCCAATTTTTTTAATTGTTCGTACTAAACGTTTTAGGCAATCCGCTACACACGGTAGGTATTTCACACTGCGGTATTTCACCCGCTAAACGGTGTTTCTCCATATTACGCACCTGCTCAGGGATGTACAGAATCTGCTATTAAATGTGAATAACACGGAGAGAGACGGAGAAAGAGAGAGAGACGGAGAAAGAGCAAGAGACGGAGAAAGAGCAAGAAACGGAGAAAGAGAGAGACGGAGAAAGAGCAAGAGACGGAGAAAGAGAGAGACGGAGAAAGAGAGACTGGGAAAGAGACGGGGAAAGAGATACGGGGAAAGAGAGAAAGGAAGGAGAAAGAGAGATATAGGGGCAGAACAACGTCTGTCGGGCTCAACTAGAAACATGTTTGTCTCCGCGATACATTGTTGCGTTAGGTTTGAGGAGTCTTAAACATATTAGAGACTAATATATCATTAACACTATAATTAGCACGAAGAAAAGCACAGCAATTACTATTTGACTATAGGGAGATATGACAAGGAACTTTGTTTTAATAATTTGTGATGTTTGTTGCTGCGAATTGTTTAATTAGCCTTAATTAATGTTTAGTTAGCCTTCGGAAGTTGATATTAAATTCTCGAATGCACAAAATGGGGAACAGATTCATTGTTGAACAGTTAAAAATGTGCACATGCATTTTATAACAATTTTTTAAATGATAGTTCTTTAGAGAAGATTTATTTATTATCGTTAAACTATTTTCTCTTCACAGCGCTCCATGCCTCTTCAACTCATATACCACATCCTCAAACACTGAGAATTAGTCATTTTTTTTACTAAAATAATCCTAGGAATAATTTATATGGCAAAACAACGTTTGCCGGGTCAGCTAGTATATATACACACACACACACACACACACACATCATTGCATCCATTGCACTTCCTCCAATCTCAACTGTTCTTCAACCATCACCATTAACTCCCCAATAACACACTCCCTGTCTCTCAACTCGGACCGATGCAGTTCCACACCTTTTTCAACCAACTTCCGCCACTTACAACCTCCGCACTAGCACTGCACCCTTCTGCCCACCGCCATCACTCGGCCCTCACCCCCCTCGTTCGTTTCCCCGGGAACGAGTCGCCCCGCGCGGTGCGAGATTCTCTCCTCGGCGCGCGCCCTTTTTGAACGTTTGATCATGCTCATTTGCTCGTTCGTATCAGCTAGACGTCTGATAACCACTAGGTTATAATATATTAATACTAGAAATAATATAGGCCCCAGAACCGTTCCCAGAGTATGAAGATGTTCACTTACTTGATTATTAACTTTCACTACTTGAGTTCCATCACTTAACTAGTGGTGCTACAGACTTTCCCGTATTAGTTTTGTATTTCCTTGGGGCTTCGCTAGCTATTCGAAATTGCCACAAACTCTTTCTTGCCAGCTGTCATCTATCACAGTCAAAGGTACATTTTTTTGTCATTTTCTCAATTTTTCGGTTTCCTATTGGTAGAACGGAAACATTAATTTTAGAATATTAAAGAACACAAAAACCTAGTCACAAATGGCAATTTTCTTTTAAAAATTATGTGCCGTTTTAAAGAAAATTGCGTTTTAGCGTTACTAAAAATGCGATTTGAAGCTCATTTTCTCAGAAAATGTTTGAGTTTTCGAAATAGTTTTTTTTGAAGTTATTTGAAGCACTTACACTCACAAATATAATAATGTTTACAAATTGCTGGTAATGTGCACATTAAAGATGCGAGAGATCTTTCAAAAAAATTACAATTATGTAATTTTTGAAAAAACAAAAAAAAAATTAAAATAAACTTACGCTATACTAAATAGTGTAATTAGCACTATCCGCTACAAAAGTTTCAAGAAAAAATTTGCAGCCATATATGAGAAAATGGCGTTTGAGCGTTTCTGAAAATGCGAAATTTTGAGCCACTTTTCACAGAAAACGGTTGTGTTTTCGAGAAACTTTACTTGACATTATTTAAAGCACATGTACTCGTTAATATAATAATGTGCTAATATAAATATTATCGGCGTGAGAAACGTGATAAAATTAACATATTTGTAATTTTTGAAAAAAACAACCAATAGAGCAATATAGCTTATAAGTCATCTGACAAAGTACATTTACCACTATCCCAACGAAAAGTTTAAAGAAAAACTTTTGAGCCATTTTTGAGAAAATCGTGTTTTTGTAATTTTTTTAAAATTGTACATATTGCACGCAATATTGCGCGAAAAATACTAAAATTTAAAAAAAAAATGTAGATGACCTTAAAGAAAGAACTCACTATGAAGAAAACATTTTATTTGAAGGAAAAATCTCTATCTTCGATTTTGTAGTTGGAGAAAGACCCCGAAAAAAATTCAAACGTTCACAATTTTCTAAAATTCAGAGTTATCGTGAAAATCGGACCTATGCCATGTTAATAAGTGTATTTTACTCTATTCGTAGAAGAAATGTAAATAAAAAATATTGGAGCCGTTTTTGAGAAAATTTTGAAAATGTCCGGAGGGCTTCATATAAAGTACCCCCAAATTTTGAAGTATCTTTTTCAAAATATCAAAGCTTCGATTAGACCGGGGAATATCCATTTTGGAAGAAATCGTTCGTATGGTTTAGGCGCTAGCAGAGTTCACAGACGGACGGACGGACAGACGGACGTTTTCCTTTCAATTGTTTTTTCGGTATCAAGGGCCCAAAAAGAGGATTTCTGGCTACACCACGTGTTAGGGGATTTTTTTTCTTAATTTAGCAACTGGTTTTACCCACTTCTTCGTTTTCACGGTCCGGCAATTAATTTTTTACCGCCGAAAATAGGCCATTTTTTCGCGCAGCATTACATAACTTTCCCTATACTACGTATATCATTCCGTGTATACGTACGTATACGGGAAAGTAAAAATGATTGAAATAAATTTAGTACGTTCCCCCTCATTCCCGTTGAGTTCAGTTTTTTCATTAGAATCTCATGATTAATTGTGTCGAATAACTAGAAACATTTATTTACACAACTACTTAAAGAAAGATTAAGAACTTTTGCGAGAGAGACGAGTCAAGCTATGACGCATCTGTATTTGGGTGTAAAATCCGTACGTCGAGCGTATGGGTGTTTTATGTTAAACATGGAAACAAAAGGCCGGAGCCTGGCCATGGACTTGGAAATTCGCGGACAAAACTAATCAAATTAGGCACATCAAATTAGGGATTATTTTGCTAAGCTAACACTTAACTGTTCTACTTCACCAACTTCACCTTTTTGGATCGCCGCTTTCGTCACGGTGTACTCCAAATGTGTTCAAATAATCCATATATTATTCTTTATTATGAAACCAATGCCTAAGCTAATAACCGTACTGTGTTTAGAGAATTATTTAATGAATCGGTGATTGTGAAGAAATGATGTGAGTGTTGGCGGAACAAAGGTGAAATGAGAGGGTAGGCTAGAGAACCTCGAGAAATCCTGACGCAAATCCAGTTAATACACCACAAATTCCTTGAATTACACGAGATACGAACCTCCTTCCCAGTGCTGAAAGGTAGAAGTTTCACCTTAACACCACGGGTCATTCTAAAATCCATGTGCTTTAGCTCCTAGTGCTCGTGGTTATCCGGGTGACGCCGCGTCGAAGGCTGTGATGCCGCCGTTTCGACCATCTAGCCATGGTCTTCCTCAGAACTGGTCTTCTAAGCAGCCCTGAGGAAGCGCTGACTTTGAGGCTGGTCTGCTAAGCAGATCTTCCTCAGGGGTGTTTAGCTTATCACCCCTGAGGAAGGCCACAAAGGACAAAAAGATAGAAACGTTGGCATCACAGCCTTTGACGCGGGGACACCCGGCCAGCCAAGAGCACTCTGGCCGTGGAAGCCTACACCTTCACATATGCTTTAGCTGTTTTTTTTCTAAAAATCCTCGTGTTGAGGCTTCAGAATACTCGTAGCCCTGCTTCTACCGACCACCTTCGGAGCGGCGCGAGCTGCTCTGCACGACGCTCTTCCGATGTTCCCAATGCGCCAATGAAGTGAAAGCGGCGCTGCGCGACTAGCCGCGCGGCTTCTATCCTCCAAGGCGCTGGAGGATCTCATTTGGTTCGCGTGCTGGCCTTGCAAACGACGCGACGTGTTCGGCGCCCGCGGCCTGAGCACTCGAAGGTCTGTTTGCTTCCTTTAATGACAATTTTCTACCAGCTTGTTTTGCGGCACCAAGGAAAAGTTCGTTACTGCACCCGCGAAATGCTAAATGAAGTCTCAGGTCTTAAGTACATGTTTATTGTAATAATGTCTTATACAATACATTGGTCAGTCAAAACATTAAAAAAAGCTTTCTTAGTGATTTGTAATGTGTGAATATTACAAGTAAGATACTGATTATTTGGTTTCCGTTCTAAAGTACAGGAAAAGGAAAGATAGTTTTTAGAAAATATGAAACATCCTAGCACAACAACAAAGGACTGACGCGACATTATTAGTTCTTTCTTTTTGAGAGACTGAAGGGATATTTTTTAGAAATTGTATCTCTCAAAACATGAATTTCCCTCAAATGTTTGTATGCATTGCAATGAATCGTTACAAATAATTTTTGTTTACATCGTCCAGACTTTTGAAAATGAATGTGATTTCTCTTTTTCTTCCCTTAACATCATCTAGGCTATTCCAAATCATTTGCAAGAGGAAATCGTGTAATTTGTGTTTTAGGAAGATGGGACATACGAAATTGAGTCTCCTTTTTCAACGTCTCGTAAATGTTTCGACTGTCTCGTCTGTAATTACGAAATCCAATTTTCCCTTCCTTTAATTAAAAAAAGGAATTTAAAAGATCAAAATTCTCACAAAGTTCTGAGTATTAATTCTGAAAACAATGTTGCGAGTATCGTTGGTAAAACATTGAGCGTATAGTATTTTATTTCTCATGCTTGTATAAGGTGCTAAAATCATATTATGAAATCACTAATGAAAAGTAGAATTTGTATATGCCTTTGAACTTCTCGTACCTATATTCATTTAGTGGTTTTGTTAGTAGACGTTTCATTAGCTGTTAGTTTGGTTTTACCTTCATTAATACTTAAATATTGTATGTAAAGTAATCTCTCTCATTTTTCTCTTACTGTTATGACCTTGATTCCAAAGAACTAAATTCAGTTATAAGGGGATTTTCATGAAGAATGTAGCGGCAACCCGTGAAATTTCAACTTACAGGATATCCAAATTATTTGATTAATACCATGTTCAATTTTACACGGCATGAAGTCGGCCCTATTTTTCAGAAATTGAGAGTTTACTAGTAACTTATAGGTCCTTACAAGCCCCTTATTCCGGCCCTGATCGGCCCCCTAAAATATTACTAAAGTAGTGTAATCTTTTCATAATTTGTTATTACTTGTCTCACACATTTTCGTGCTCGTTTTGTCAGTCATTTAATGCCATGAATATCAAACGCTTCCGTACAAATTTGAACACACATTGATTTTTCTTCAAAAATTCTTGACAATTTCTTTATAAAGAGTGTCTTGTCTCATCAACATTGAGCAATTTAGGCTACCTAGTTACGTATAAATGTTGGAAGCGTAGGCTTCCGCGGCCGGAGTCATTATTCACTTGGCTACTCGTGAGACAGTTGCCAACGTTTCGACCGTCATACTGCGACCTTCCTCAGGGCAAAATGCGCGGGGCTGGACTCCGCACGGGTTTATATAGTACGAATCTGGTCAGATATAAACGAATATCGTTCTATATAAACCAGAGCATACATTTTCCCTGTTTCTTCGCATGGTCCCATTTCAATTCATAAACACTTCTTCCCTTTTATACCAGAGGTCTTTTAACTATCTCTATCTGCTTACGCGGCTCTTCTACTACGTTCTTCGATTTCTATTGTATCAGAGGAACAAACTTTCCCTTTGCAACGCTCTTCATTTCTCCATATACTTCTTCTTAATCCATTCTCCTAACACTACTTTCTGGTGTTGCTAGCAAGTGTTAACATTTTATGAGAAGTGTTTGAATTAGTGACAGAGTTTTAAAGGCAAACGATAAAATGAAGAATGTCAGTAAAAACGGAGGAGGAGGAGGAGGAGAATATAAAGGGGCAGAAAGGCATGGGGCAGAAAGGCATGTTTAAGAATATAAAAAATGTTCATTTTTGAAGTTTTTTTCTATTTAAAAAAAATAGTTATTTGGACGTTTTCTTTCGAAGCTAACATTCTTGTGTTTCCTCTTTATCCCCACTATAAGCTCGTTAGGTGCCCCTACCATCTTATGTACACAAGCAAAGGGAAAAAACCATCAGAATAACAAGCAGCAGAATAAAATTACTGGAAAAGTACAGGTATTATTTCAACCAAGTTCCGGTCAAATATCTTTAAGTAAAAGCATTTTTTCGTAAAAAATGAACCAAAAAGAGAACAAATATATGAAAATAAATTCAGGAAATTAACGATGTTAGCAGGTGCTTTGAATGTATTTTCGGAAACGATAAATGTATTTATTAATTCAAGTTACAGATGTACAATGCATTATTACATCATTCTCTTTCCACTTAATTCCTACAAAATAATTCGCACATTTTCTCCACTCTCTATTATTTTTTCCATTTTATTCTATCTTTCCAATCTGACTTAAACGTTTTTCTTCTATATTTCTTCAAAAATTTCACTTGGTCAATTAATTCTGGGAATTTCTCTTTTTCCCCTGCCATTTACGTTCCATTTAAACATAATTTGTGGTAATCTATTTTTCTATTCTTTGCAAATGTCCGTATCAACTTATTGTCAAATATTCATTTAATCTAATATTGCATTTACTTTCTTAATTTTTTCAAATTGGTATGTCTCTTATTGAGTCTACTTTTATTATCCTTGCGAATCTTCTCCAAACAACTCATGTGTGAAGCCAATAATTTTGGCCTTAATTTATTTTTAATACCCGAAACCCCACTCCATAAGTTTTCACACTTTATGTGATAGATTGGTTAATTCTCAACTTTACATTTCTCTCTTTCATTTATCCCACAATACTTTAATCAGATTTTAAATGTTGATCTCCTTTTCTTCATTCTATGCCTTATATCATTTCCTCTTGTACACAGTTTTAACTCAAATATTTAAACTCATCAAAACCCATTATCTTCCCCATGTCATCTTGCGACTCCAAATCTTGTCTTACAACCGCAAATCGTATAATGTTTTCATATTTACCTTTAAACTCCATTTTTCAAACTCTATTACTTTTCGAGTAATTTGTAAATGTATATGCATCCCCTGAACCTTGAGCCATTATGACCTGTTCGTCTGCAAATAGAAGAGTGTATACCATGTTGTTTCCTAAATTAAGTCGCACACTCTAACATTTTTTCATTCGAATCTCTAAGAATAGTCAAATTACTAAGATTCCTAAAGGTAAGAAATTCCTAGAGGTAAGAGTTTTATACCGGCAAAATAACTTCTCCCTAAACATTACGGATACTAGGTTACTGCTTGAAGGGAATTTCTGTCGAAGAAGCAAACGGTGACAGAATCTTTAAAAAAGAAGTCGCAGAAGAGAAAATTGAAGTTTTCACTAAATTTGATACATTACCGATTATCGGTATTTCGCTAGAATGAAGAGAGAAAAAATGTACGGCAAAGTGGTTTGGTTGACGACAAGGACAGTGTGAAGATCCACAGAAGAAACAAGAGAAGAAAGTGGAGGAGGGACAAAAGAAGTAAACAGAGGTGTAAGGAAAAGATGAGGTCATTACTCCCGTAAGTAGTGCATTTGTTTATCGCGGGAGGTTGCGGTGAACTTCTCCCGCTGCAAGACGAGATCCGATGCCGACCTACACGTTGGTTGCACCGCTCCAACCAGGTACAAGCTCTAAGCTCCCGACTGGTCACCCGACATGTGTGATAGTGTAGTGTATGTATGTGTAAGTGTGTGTGTATGTGTAAGGGGTAAGGATAGAACAAGGAAGGGGAAGGAAAGATCGTACGAGACCCATGGCACGACGTTAGGCTACTGATTCGGCATTCACCTGGTGTTGATCGGAGAAATCAAGGTAAAACTACCGATCAGAGCTAAACGTCTCCTCCAGACAGCAGCTGACCTAGTTGTGTAACTAGTATTGAAAATCCTGTCACCGTCGGGATTCAAACCTTAGGACCTCCCGGTCAGAGGCACTACAGTGACTTCAAAGCCCTGAGCCACCTAAGCCGGTAGGGGAGAGGAGGCGTTAGCGACTTAGACCGTCTCCATCGAAGCCAACAGTATCTAACTGTCCCTCCTGTGGGTTCAAGGCGGGTCCCGCGCAGGCGCGCGCACTAGGAGGAAAATGCGCTTGGGCGGGCGGCCGCGGTGTGTACTTCCGCGGCGGGCCACGAGGGAGCCCCCGGCGGCGGCCGCCAGGATGGAGAATCACGCGGCGTCCGCCCCCCCCCACCCCACCCCCTCCCCTCTTCGCAATGAGACTTTCTAGCAGGCGGCCTCCGTCCCAGCAGGCTCCAGCCAAGCGGGGAGAGCGGAAGGTGCTCGGTTCGATCCTCGGCCCGGCGGCGGATTCGACGTTTGTCATTTCAGCTGGGAGCCACACGGTGGTTTCCGGGTTGCGAATCCTGATACCCGATGATTCATTGTATCTGACCTGTGAAGAAAAAAATGTCCAATACGCGACCGCTAACATGTTAATTCACGATTGCAATCACCTCATAATAAACACCTGCCGTCGGCAACTTCTCCTCCGACGTTCAGTGTTATGTCTCTATGCGATTAGTTGATGCTATTTGAGCTTCGTGCCGCAAGAACTAAGTAGGTTACGAAGTATCAATTGACCATTGGATATTCCCATGAAGCCACGCCCACAAATGCTTTCACACCCGCGGGAAGGATGCTTGCTCTACGTCACGGGAGACAAACCACTCTTTCAGAGTTGTTGTCTACGCGAAACATCTCAGGAACAGTTTTTACTTCTTTGATATTTTTCCTTTTTTCCTCTTCTTATTCCATTTTCTTATACTTCTTATTTTCTTGTTTTTCATCTGTTATTTCTTGTGCCATATTCGGAATTAAAAAACCTGTTAATTGATAATACTTACGTTTCTTGGCACAAATGCGACATTGGCATACCGTACGTAAGATTGTAGTATATAAATGATATTCATTCATGTTAAATGCTGTCTTACATGTGTAGAAGCTGTAGCCAGGACCAAAGGAATAAAAAAAATGACGGTGCGCAGTAAGCGGTAGTAAGTAATTTAGTTATTTTGTCGTTTCTACTATTTCCAGCAAATAAAACCATTTATTCCCTCAGTATTCCAATTCATGAATTGCTAACCTCGTAACCATTTACGCTATTCAGGTTAATCAAACTATGTCTAATCGTTTTCAATGTGTATTAAAGTTCTAAATAATGAAGTATTTAAACATTTTCCCAAAAAAGTTCGAGTCCTTGTTATTAGGTATTTATTGTTCGTAGTGATCGTACTTTAAAAAGGGTGTAAGTGTGTAGGGCCATGTTAGGGCCATGTAAGTGTGTAGGGCCATGCGTGCGCTGAAAGGTTTTGCTTTCGACCTTTGGCAAAGGGATCTTAACTCCAGAAGATGAGAAGAGGATCTCCGAGTACTGCATCGTGAGACTTATGAGCAATTCTCGCAAGGCTTCTGATGATATGTAATATTTTCATTGGTGCATTCTAGACGCAACAAACTTGTAAAAAATGCTTATCATGACATATATGCAATCGAAATGTATAGTTATTCGGTAATTTTTTACCAGTTTCAATTTTTTGTCATTTTTGGACATTGCGTCATTTTTATCACTTTTACGCATTTCGTTTCCTTTTCGTGTTTTTCTGTTAGTAAATATTTCGTGAATTTACAATGTCACCTAAAACACAGTTTTTATTGTATCATCAGTTGATGACGAAATTCACTACTACAGTGAAATCTGTTTTCCGAACTCTCAAAAATACACGGATATTCGGTAACTTCCTCGACACTTTAAAACTGTAGGTTTGAAGAGTACTGTAATTGTAATGTGTAGTACAGAAGCTGTAATTATTGGAACGTTGGAAATAGAAAAGCCCGGAAAAATGTTCTTGCTGGCTACGGAAGTTTTGGAAGGTATCAACCATTCTAATATGCGTCAACAATTCGACAAATCAATGAACATGTTGTGGTCCAAGACATGAAGTTCCAAAGCAAATAAAGCATTTTACCCTAAGGTCAGGCACGTGACTTGTCTGGCTCACGCTTTTCACAGAGTGGCAGTTGTTGACAAACTTGTGTATAATACTAAGATAATGTTTCTGTAAGTTCCATCACGAAGGAAAAATTGATTAAACAAAATTAAAAATTACTTATATTTCGCGCCAAATTACGCGAAAAATACTCAAAATTTTGAAAAATTATACATGACATTATTTTAAAGTTTATCTTAAGGAACAGATTTCATTAAGAGTAAAAACTCAATCTTTAATATTTTAGTTGATGGAAGACACCGAAAAAAGTTTGAACTTTTGCAATCTCTGAAAAATCAGAGTTTTCAAGAAACATGTGTCCGCATCATTCTTTTAAACGTTCTTCACACTATTCAACAACAAAATTTGATCAAAAACGTTGGAGCCTCTTTTTTAATTTTGAAAATGTCCCAGGGGCTCCATGTAATGTACCTCCCAAAATTGAAATGTCGGTTTCAAATTCCAGAGGCCGTGGCATTAGCCAGATCGATTGGGGAATATCAATTCCAGAACAGAAAATCGTCTGAACGGTTTAGCTGCTAGCTATGATCACGGACGGACGGACAGACGTTTTGCCGTCATTCATTATTCCGGTATCAAGGACCAACAAAATAGGGATTCTGGCTACACTATATGTTAGAGAATTTTTTCTAAATTTAGCAATTGTTTTAATCCACATTTTCGTTCCCAGGGCCCTGAGATAATAGTTTTTCTGCTGAAAACTTTTTTCTCAGCATTACATAACTTTCCCTCACTTGGGAAACGGTAGCGAGAAATTAAAATCAATTATATAACGCGTTCTTCTGCCTTCAAATGGGATTTTTCTCTTTTTTAGATGATTAGAGCTAAGGATTACATTTCGTTCTAAAATAAATACTTTATATTTATTTAAAATTTTAATATTAATTGAATAAGTAAACTTTTTAATACAATTTTTTTGTTTTAAGTCATTCTATTGGTTATTTACCTCTTATTTTTAAGTTGTTTTATAGGCCAAATTCAAAGAATTTTTAGGTCATCAATTTTTTCAATTTACATGCTTTTTCTTTTTAATTGGCAATTGATATTTTCTCCTTTTCTTTTCCGCCGACTCTGTCTCTCCTCTGCCCTTCATCTGCCATCCTCCCTTCCTTCCTCCCCTCTTCCTTCTGCTTTCTCTTATTTCAGCTCTCTTCCTCAATCTCCTTCATTCGTCGTTCTCCTCTCTTCTTTCTCTCCTCTTCCTCTTCTTCCTTCCTACTACTTAGTGTCTTTTCTCACTCTTATCTTCAGCCTCCTTCTCCTTCTACCCCTTCTCTTGCTCCTCTTTCTTCCTTCTGCTGCTTATTGTCGCTCTTCTACTTCCCATACTTCTCCTAATACTTCTCTCTTCCTCCTCCTACAACTCATCTCCTCTTTCTTCTTCTCCTTCTTCTTCGCTCTCTTTCTATCTATCTCATCACTCTCTTAAATTGCTAGTGTCACAAATGAAAAAATTACATTACCATTCTTTTGGAACTGATGTTATTAATTTCATCAGAAATACTATTCTAACGAAATTTTGCTACATTTTCTTCTGAAATAAAACGTGTACTTCCAAATCTGAAATGGTCTACAGAAGCAATATGAGGGGAAACTCATTTTCTGTATCCGACGGAAACGCTTTTGAATGGCGCGGGTTAAAACGTGCCATGTGGCACACTTTTAAAATTCAACAAACCGCTAATTCTAAATGAAAATTATATACCTCATTCGTGCTTATGTAAAACCATGTAGATGTTACTTCCAGGATTTTCGGGGGTACTTTTCCTTTTGCGACAAAACTTCTTATGGTCCACTGATAGAGACCATGCAGAGCCTCTAATTGCTTTAGTACCGTGCTCCCCGCAGGCTAGACCAGTCGAGCAAGTACAAATATTTCTGCTTCCGGTTTTTAACTCCAGACCCTTCTCTTGACTGACAGAAGGTTCCTCCTCTCTTCAGAGCCGGTACCTGAAAGGCAACTGCATTGGGCATTGGTTCTGAGAGTGCAGTGCATGTTGTAACCCGGAAGTGGCGGTGTTCCTTCCCTGTTGGTTCACGTCACTTTGAAGGGTTTTCCCTGTCAGGGGATATTGGAGGTGACGCGGAACAGGGAGGGTCG
>JAHLJT010009419.1:100543654-100580853 GCA_031308135.1 Acheta domesticus | reverse complement strand
GCATCGATACGCTGGTTCACAATCCGGTCGTACATGAAAGCAAATTGGTAATTTCCTCCAGGAAGAGGCACCCACAATTCCAGGAAGGGCCGAATCCACGAATTTGCGATAAATGAAGACTGCCTTCGCTTATGCATTAGAGTATTATAAGAATATTATTGGGAAAGTTTTATTTTCCAATTTCCTTAATGTAAACCTTTTAGGGTGGAAATCGTAAAAGGAACATGTGATATTGACTGGTAGTATCATTGCAAGGGAAGTCAGTATTTTCCCCTAGGAGAGGAGGTGAGAATGCCCCTGCAGAGGGTGAGAATGAAAACAAAGCGGAAATATATCCAAACATTAAAAGAGTAATGTATTCGCGTGCAATCAAAGATTAGCAATGTCTCAGGCTATTTGAGGAAGCTATCAAACAATCAAAATTTAAAATAGCTCAGTCATTTTCAGAGTTCTGAGAAATGTATTTGTCCTGTTTAATCAGATCTTTGTTCTTGACCAAAGGAAGTTGCGGAAAGCGACATCTCTACGTAGGCAGGCAGTCGACACACCAGCTCTGACTGAATGTCAGTTGTTCACTCAAGCAAATCATACTAAGAAAAAAATAACCAAAAAGTTACAATAATTACACCAACCATATGAAATAGTAGGACAGAAATAGTGGTGCAGCACGACATTATGTTTTTTGCTGAATTTCCGACAGCTCAGTTATGATATCATTAAATGTTGATGTCGCTAATTGGATGACTTTAATTTTCTCCTAAGAACCATCTAACGGTTTGCATATGATTTTATGAAAGATTAATTGTTCATTATTCAGATATCGCATTATAATTTTGTTCAATTAGAATTAGAATGAAAATTACAAAATTATCGACCAAGGGAAAATATTACAATTTTGCGGAAACTTTGTAGTCTTCGAAATAGCAAGTTCGATTTTCACGAGAGATCAGGTCGCAATACATCAATGGCAACGCCGTGTCACGGAAGTTTTAAATTCTCAAAATTACTTCTCATTGCTGGGCTATGTTTCTGGCTGTAAGGATATCACTTTTAGACAATCGAAATTGTGTTGATATTTTAACTTTAAAAGAATTAGTTTGTGCACCTCATGCACTACGGTTGGTAAAGGGTTTTTACAACTGATGGTGATACGAGCTAAAATGGACAGAAATTACAGAGTACTAAAAATAGTAACAGACTCCTCATTGTTTGAGCCTGTCGTAACTCTTTCAAAGTAATGCAGCAAAGTAAAGTATGAGAGACAATATTTTGGTTAGCGCGTGGCTAAGTATATAAATATTGATAGTCATATGAAGTACTCATTCATCATGGCAACAGGGAAGGCACGTCCAGAGTTGCATTCAAGAAAGTGTGTCTCAGCTTCCAATCAACGGAAATCCAATTACCGATATTCAAAAAATAGTATGATACCATCAGCATGAATATCTCCATTTCCACCAGAAACTTTTAACATAAGTCACTGGCTGAAGTGAAAATCTGTGATAAGGAAATGATAATATTATTTAGTAAGAGTATTTTTCATGTCCACTTTGGAAAAAATGTTAATTCACATAACTATTTATTTATTCTGTGATTATGTTGTTTCATAAGCCCAAAATTAAAGAAATGTGGTGCTACAGAATGGCGCCGACTTCCCTTATTAGTTTTCTATTTCCTCGAGTCTCGGCTAGCTATTCACACTTGCTACATACTCTTGCCAGATGCCATCTATCGCCGCCCACTCTCCTTTTTTTGACATTTTCTTAATTTTTCGCTTTCCCAGTGGTAAAAAGGAAATATTAATTTTAGAACATTCAATAACACTAAAACCTCGACCTAAATGGCAATTTTCTTTGAAAAATCTGGAGCCGTTTTTAAGAAAATGGTATTTAAGCGTACTAAAAATGCGAAATTTGAAGTTCCTTTTCGTAGAACATTTTTGAGTTTTCGAAAAACTTAATTTGAAGTTATTTTAAGCACATAGAATCACAAATACAATAGTGTTTATTAATGACTGGTAATGTGCATATTAAAGGTGTGAAAAATCTTTCAAGAAAATTAGATTTGTGTAATTTTTGGAAAAATAAGTACCCGGAATTGAACTTTACATCATATTAAAGAGCATTATCCTTGCGAACAGTTTGAAGAAAAAATGTGGAGAACTAATCGGAATTTTAATCGGAATATTAATTTTGAAAGAAATCGTACATATGGTGTAGGCGCTTAGTGCTATTTACAGATTGACGGACAGACAGACAGACAGGTGGACCGACGGATGGTTTGCTTTCGATTGTTTTTTCGGTATCAAGGACCCACAAAACAGGGATTCTGGCTACACCACATGTTAGGGGATTTTTTTTCTTAATTTAGCGACTGGATTTATCCACATTTTTGTTCTCACGGCCCGGCAAAGAATTTGTTTCTGGTGAAAATTGACCATTTTTTCGCGCAGCATTACGTAACTTTCCTATACTAGGTATATTACTCCGTATATACGTTCGTATACGGGAATGTAAAAATAATTCAGTTCAAGGCTAAAAAATTAGAGAATTAAAGATTTCGCTTAAAAAATTTCAGAAATAAATTGTGGGCTCAATGAATTGCAGCCAATTTAAAATTTAAGCTGTGAAAATTTGCTTTTATTTAACCCTTAAGTGGACGAAAGTCTGTGCCATTCTGTAGCACAACTAGTTCTATTTTAATAGAACGCGATCAATTAAAATTCTACACCCACCAATCAGAATTCAGAAAAGCAGCCAAAGCGTTTAATTAAGAAACTATAATACAGTCGTAGTCAAGGTATTCCCAGTCGCTCATAAAACAAGAACAACTTGTGGTGCTACATAATGGCACGGACTTTCCCGTATTCGTTTTCTATTTCCTCTGTTTTCGGTTAGCTATTCGGACTTGACACATACTCTGTCCAGCTGCCATCCATCGCCGCCCAAAGTACATTTTTTAAGATTTTCTTAATATTTCGGTGTCCTAATTATAGAACGGAAATATTATTTTAAGATTATTAAAAAACAGTAAAACCTCGTCCTAAATGGCAATATTCTTCTAAAAATTTGGAGCCGTTTTTAAGAAAATGGCGTTTAAGCCGCTACTGTAAATGCGAAAATTGACGCTCTTTTTCACAGGAATTTTTTAAGTTACCGAAACACTTAATTAGAAGTCATTTGAAGCACTTTAACTCGCAAATACAATAGTGTTTACAAATTCCTGGAAATGTGCATATTAATGGTGTGAGAGATCTTACAAAAATATTACATTTGTGTACTTTTTGAAAAAACAAAAAGTACCCGAAATATTACTTTACGTCATATTAAAGAATGTAATTATCATTAACCGGTCGAAAAGTTTGATGAAAAAATTTGGAGCCATGTATTAGAAAATGGCGTTTGAGCGTTTTTGAATATGCGGGCTTTGAGCTAGTTTTCACAGAAAACGGTTGAGTTCTTGAAAAACTTTACTTAACATTATTTAAAGAATATGTACTTTTAAATATAATAATGTGAACAATTCTCCATTAATGTAAATATTAACGACGTGAAAGACAAGTCAAAAAATTAATTTTTTGTAATTTTTGAAAAACCAAAACAGTAGAGCAACGAGACTATTATGTCATTTCATAAAATACGTTAAGCACTGCCCGTACCAAAAGTTTAAAGAAAAAAATTGGAGCGGTTTTTGAGAAAATCTTGTTTTGGTAATTTTTCCAAATTGCACATTTTTCACGCAATATTGCGCGAAAACTACTTAACGCTTAAAAAAATGTACATGACCTTAAAGAAAGAACTTACTTTGGAAAACAAATTTTATTTGAAGGGAAAATCTCTATCTTCAATTTTGTAGTTTTGGGAAGATGCCGAAAATATCATTCTTTTGCAATTTTTGAAAATTCAGAGTTTACCATTAAAATTGGACCTAAGCCCCCTTAATAAGTGTATTTTACTCTATTCTTACCCGAAATTTAAAGAAAAATTTGTAGCCGCTTCTGAGAACATTTTGAAAATGTCCGTGGAGTTTCATGTAAAGTACCCCCAAATTTTGAATTTTCAAAATCGCAAAGCTTCGACTATAACCAGATGGACGGAGATTTTTTCTATTTGGAAAAATCCTACGAGTGGTTTAGGCGCTAGTGATGTTCATAGACGGACGAAGAGACTGACGGACACACAGGCGGACAGAAAGACGGACGGACATTCGGCCTTTTTTCTTTCAATTGGTGTAGTGGATGCAGCGCGGTGTGAGGTCCGTACTGCGAAGCGACTACATACAGGATCAGATCAGGTTTCAGGGGATTGTTTCGTAGGGGCAAATGAAAGGCCATGCACTTGTGTATAAATTAAATTTAATTCTTGAAATATTGATTAGTTTTACAAGTAAGTAGTTAGGCGGTAAGCCGGAGGACCAATGAATGTTTATGATTAAAAGTTTCTTCTTGCTTGAAGTTTACACTTACAGATTGATGAGAGTACAGCAAGCACCAACCCAGGTCAGACGGCTGAGTGTGTGCGTGCCGTCCGTTGAAATGGGCTGCGGATGTTACGGCTGGTAGGCTGAATGTCACCATGGGCGCGTACTCGAGTGCTGGAGCGGCCCGTACTGTTGATTTGGCCAGGTGAAGGCTGCTTCACGGGTGGCCCGAATGTTGATCGCGGCCTGCTGGCCGCGCCGATTGATTGCCGGAGCCTTGATAGGCAGAGCAAGGACAGCTGACTCGTTCGCAGGCTGTCTGACGAGTAGAGTAGTAATTGTAGCAGCGGTAATAGTAGTTTGACGTAGAGTGACTGCGTAGTAGTAGCAGTGAGATTAACTGAAGAGTGACTGCGTAGTAGTAGCAGTGAGATTGACTGAAGAGTGACTGCGTAATAGTAGCAGTGAGATTGACTGAAGAGTGACTGCCTAGTAGTAGCAGTGAGATTGACTGAAGAGTGACTGCGTAGTAGTAGCAGTAAGATTGACTGAAGAGTGACTGCGTAGTAGTAGAGTTTGACGTAGAAGCGTGACTGCGCAGCTTCACATAGTAGTGAACAGAGCAGTAATTGTAGCAGCAGTATAGTAGTTTGACTTAGACGTTTGACTTAGAAGTGATGACACAGAAGTTTGACATAACAGTGGCGCGTGGGAGCGAAGTTGCCGTATTTATTGAAACGTATTTTTCCGAAAGCAGAGGGGGAAGAGTCACATGACATTTGCAGCTAGCCTATGATGTGCAGTGAGACGCAGTGTGCCACTAGAGATGCTCGCTATTTGTTGATATGTTTTGAAGTGTGTCACGTGACTTATGGGTGGCACTGGCTGTGCCCGCGATGGCTACATCTCGTTAGCAAGGTTTGGTATTTTCTCACGGGAACCGCGATGCTGGTTGAGAGAAAAGGGCGGTAAGGCGGGCGCGGGCGCGGACGCGGCTGCCTAGCAGATGCGCTCGTGGTCGGCGAATTCTAACGCCAGTATTGGAGCGGGAGGCACACAGCGATATTTGGAATGTTTGTAAACATCTGACCGCCGAAGACTGAGAAAGGGGCAGGTAAACGGCTAATGGCTTAAGGGCCGCGCGCCCGGCGCGCCGGCGGTGGGTAAATGACCTACGCCCCTTCCCCGGCTACAGTACAATACGCGGTGCGCGGTTTTTGGCGCTTGCGGCAGAGAGGGCTCAACGAGAATCGTTTTGTTGCCTGAACATCTGTGTTTCATTTCTTATGTTTTTGTATACACGTGCTAGAGCCGTGAGAAACTTTGAAGGTGGGGCAGCCGAAAAATGTTGGCCGCGCGGGGGAAAGACAATTTGAGGCTGCACCCTGCTGGCGAGTTTCCTTGTAATTGTTCGCGAGATTGAACAATTGGTTTTTAGGTATCAAGGACCCACAAAACTTGTATTCTGACTACGCCACGTGTTAGGGGATTTTTTCTTCATTTAGCAACTGGTTTTATCCACTTTTTCGTTATCAGGGCCCAGCAATGAATTTTTTCTACCAAAAATTCGCCGCTTTTCGCGCAACATTGCATAACTTGGTTGTCTTTATAGAGTTCTAAAAAATACACAATAGTAAAATTGTGTCAGAAGTGAAAAGATTTTCTTTTACCCCCCAATATTTATACATGTTATATTTTCTTCCATATTGTCTTTACTTTCCGTGGGAAGTAATGTTTTCATGTCTTTGTCAGCTTCTTTTAATATTTTATTCGCAATGTTCAGTACCTTAAATTCGCAAATATTTTTAGCAAACAATTGCAATACAAGGTCCATTATTTTTCAGAAACAATATGTCGTCAAATGTATGTCTAAGTCAAATGTATGATGATGATGTGCTTGAATTTCACAAAATTTAAATTATTCGTAAATGGAAACGAACGTAACATAAGGATAAAGGGGTATAATTGCATTCGTGGTATGTAAGAAAACTAGCCATCGTCGCTTGAACTCATGCAATTATACCCCTCTTTATCTACTCGCTTCTTTAATTACTTTAACTGTGGTCACGGGGTTAAAGTTCTTAAGTCAATTTTTGGCGAAATTGGGTTAAGTACTGAAACTGCAATTTATGTATCTTCTCCTATATTATTTCAGTAGTGTACCTTTCATTTGCGTCTCTCACATGCAACCAATCTTTATAAATGAGTCTCTAAAAAAAAGGGAATTTCACGGAGACGTGACTTCGACTATAAAAATGTAATCAGCATCGCACGTGAGAATTTTTGAATCTATATCATGAAATAACTTCTAAACTAAGTGTTATAGGGCCTTAAAAACCAAACTTTTGGGTCAAAGAAACGTTCCTCGCACCGTAATCTATATGATGAGGTCGTCTTGAAGATTCTATTACATTTTTGCTGGTCCGACATTTCTCGATTTTGTTCCACGTATTCAGAGCCTGTAGAATCTGCAAATGTATGTGAAATTACTAATTACTTGTTATTCTAGGCGATTGAATTACACAAGTGTACCGCTTTGCTCGATAATAAAGATAAATAAGAATAGTTTGTATTGACAAGGGTGTATTATTTTGTTATCAATTTCAAGGTGACATACAGAACAAGTGACGGAGGATAAGAGTGTCTTGAAGAAAAATATACCTTCCAGGCTTAATATGGAAATGGAACTAGTGGTGCTACAGAATGGTATAGATTTTCCCGTATTAGTTTTCTATTTCCTTGGGTCTTCGCTAGCTATTCGGAATTGCCACAAACTCTTTCTTGACAGCTGTCGTCTATCACCGCCAAAAGGACATTTTTTTGACATTTTCTTAATTTTTAGGTTTCCTATTCGTCGAACGGAAACATTAATTTTAGAATATTAAAGAACACAAAAACCTAGTCATAAATGGCAATTTTCTTTTAAAACATTCTGCCGTTTAAGAGAAAATAGCTTTAGCGTTACAAAAAATGCGAAATTTGAAGCTCATTTTCACAGAAAATGTTTGAGTTTTCAAAATACTTTATTTGAAGTTATTTAAAGCACATACACTCGCAAATATAATAATGTTTGCAAATTACTGGTAATGTGTATATTAAAGATGTGAGAGATCTTCCAAAAAAATTAAAATTATGTAATTTTTGAAAAAAACACAAAAATAACTCAAAATAAACTTTACGTCATATTAAAGGATGTAATATGCACTATCCGTTACAAAAGTTTAAAGAAAAAATTTGCAGCCATGTATGAGAAAATGGCTCTTGAGCATTTCTGAAAATGCCGAAATTTGAGCTATTTTTTACAGAAAACGGTAGTTTTCGATAAACTTTACTTGACATTACTTAAAGCATGTATACTCATAAATATAATAATGTAAAAAAATCGCCGATAATGTAAATATTAACGACGTGAGAGACAAGTAAAAAATTTAAAGTTTTGTAATTTTTGAAAAAAACAACCAATAGACCAAGATGGCTTTTCTGTCATCTGATAGAGTAAATTTACCACTATCCCTACCAAAAGTTTAAAGAAAAAATTTGGAGCCGTTTTTGAGAAAATCTTGTTTTTGTAATTTTTTAATGTTGCACATATTGCACGCAATATTGCACGAAAACTACTAAAATTTTGAGAAACATTTACATGACCTTTATTAAAGAACCCAACATGCAGAACAAATTTTATTTGAAGAAAAAATATCTATCTTCAATTTTGTAGTTGAAGAAAGACGCCGAAAAAAGTCAAACTTTCACAATTTTCGAAAATTCAGAGTTGTACATGAAATCTGAGCTATGCCATGTTAAAAGGTGTATTTTACTCTATTCATATAAGAAATTTAAAGAAAAAATTTTGATCCGTTTTTGAGAAAATTTTGAAAATCCCCGGGGGGGTTCATATGAAGTACCCCCAAGTTTTGAAGAACCTTTTTCAAAATCTCAAAGCTCTGACTAGAACCAGATCGACTGGGGAATGTCTATTTTTGAAGAAATCGTACGTATGGTTTAGGCGCTAGCAGTGTTCACTGACGGACAGACGGACGGACGGACAAACGGACGTTTTCCTTTCTATTGGGTTTTCGGTATCAAGGACCAAGAAAACAGGGTTTCTGGCTACACCACGTGTTAGGGGATTTTTTTCTTAATTTAGCAACTGGTTTTATCCACTTATTCGTTTTCACGTCCCGGCAATGAATTTTTTTCCGCCGAAAATTGGCCATTTTTTCGCGCAGCATTACATAACTTTCCCTATACTACGTATATCACTCCGTGTATACGTACGTATACGGAAAAGTAACTAGTGGTGCTACAGAATGGCACAGACTTTCCCGTATTAGTTTTCTATTTTCTTGGGTCTTCGCTAGCTATTCGGAATTGCCACGTACTCTTTCTTGCCAGCTGTGATCTATCACCGCCAAAAGTACATTTTTTTCGTCATTTTCTTAATTTTTCGGTTTCCTATTGGTATAACATTCCTACATTAATTTTAGAATATTAAAGAACACAAAAACCTAGCCGTAAATGGCAATTTTCTTTTAAAAATTATGTGCCGTTTAAGAGAAAATGGCGTTTTAGCACTACTAAAAATGCGAAATTTGAAGCTCATTTTCACAGAAAATTTTTGAGTTTTCAAAATACTTTATTTGAAGTTATTTGAAGCACTTACACCCACAAATATAATCACCTTTACAAAATGCGGATAATGTGCATATTAAAGGTGTGAGAGATCTTTCAAAAAATTTACATTTATATAATTTTTGAAAAAATCAAAAAAAACTCAAAATAAGCTTCACGCTATACTAATGAGTGTAATTAGCACTATCCGTTACAAAAGTTTCAAGAAAAAAATTGCAGCCATATACGAGAAAATGGCGTTTGAGCATTTCTGAAAATGCCGAAATTTGAGCTACTTTTCATAGAAAACGGTAGTTTTCGATAAACTTTACTTAACATTATTTAAAGCATATATACTCGTAAATATAATAATGTGAAAAAATCGCCGATAATGTAAATATTAACGACGTGAGAGACAAGTAATAAAATTTAAAGTTTTGTAATTTTTGAAAAAACCAACCGATAGACCAAGATGGCTTTTATGTCATTGATAGAGTACATTTACCACTATCCCTACCAAAAGTTTAAAGAAAAAATTTGGAGCCGTTTTTGAGAAAATCTTGTTTTTGTAATTTTTTAAAATTGCACATATTGCACGCAATATTGCACGAAAACTACCAAAATTTTGAAAAACATTTACATGACCTTTATTAAAGAACTTAATATGCAGAACAAATTTTATTTGAAAAAAAATCTCTATCTTTAATTTTGTAGTTGGAGAAAGACGCCGAAAAAAAATCAAACTTTCACAATTTTCGAAAATTCAGAGCTGTACGTGAAAATCTGAGCTATGCCATGTTAAAAGGTGTATTTTACTCTATTCATACAAGAAATTTAAAGAAAAAATTTGGAGCCGTTTTTGAGAAAATTTTGAAAATCCCCGGGGGGGCTTCATATAAAGTACCCCCAAATTTTGAAGAATCTTTTTCAAAATCTCAAAGCTTTGACTAGAATCAGAACGACCGGGAAATATTTATTTTGGAAGAAATCGTTCGTATGGTTTAGGCGCTAGCAGTGTTCACAGACGGACAGACGGACGGACGGACGGACGGACAGATGGACGTTTTCCTTTCAATTGGGTTTTCGGTATCAAGGACCTAGAAAACAGGGTTTCTGGCTACACCACGTGTTAGGGGATTTTTTTCTTAATTTAGCAACTGGTTTTATCCACTTATTCGTTTTCACGGCCCGGCAATTAATTTTTTTCCGCCGAAAATTGGCCATTTTTTCGCGCAGCATTACATAACTTTCCCTATACCACGTATATCACTCCGTGTATACGTACGTATACGGGAAAGTAAAAAGAAGGAAGAGGGTGGCGTATAGCATACTATGACGAGTATTATGATGAGAACGCAAAGAAACAACAAATATCACTAGGGAAATCGAAATTAAAATATAATACAATGCCATCAATATTTTCGAATTGTTCTAAATATTTATCGTCAATAGCAACATCAAGAGAGAGTGTTTTAAGTATCAAAATCTGCAACGTGAAACTAATGACGGCCTTTCATTGAAAGCGAATGCAAGAACAAATTTTGTCTTGAAAATTTTCGGAATGTGATCAGAGTGTGACATTGTGACAATTCATTGCATTGAAGAGTAAAGTGCCAAATTTTGATTAATGTTACAAGAAAAATAAATTTTATACTGCACATTACTGTTTGTTTTAAATATATAAGAAACTGGTGAAACTACTTTTTGGGTTTCTTGTGGTCGTGTTGTAGTTTATTCCTTAATGTGTTTCCATACCTCTTTCTCAATCCACACATTTGAATATTTATATTACGATATTGGGAAAGAGAGATTAATTTATCTTTCTTAATACTGGAATTTGTAGGTAAGTAATATTCATGCAGTAATCATTTTAATAAGTAACTAGCGTACCCGTGCGAGAACTCTCGGATGTTAAATACCACCCTTTCCCTATCCATTTTTCTATCCGTTCCATAAAGGAGAGGAACTACTAATGTACTTACAGAATATCAAACAAAATAACAATGCAATTGATGTTTGAAACAAATTTTCAATTAAAGTTTATTCAAGATTATAGAGAAATGTTCTTGGAACAATTCATACTTCTTTAAAAACATCATTTGAAGAAATTGTTCAATCTTGCTCGAGAGTTAGCTATTCGCTTTCCTTGATAGTCAAATAATAGAAAAGGTTTTTACTCTTGAGAAAGCGAAGTAAAGTGGTGCGAAAATACCGGATCGGGTAAGAACAGACCTACTCATTGCAATATTATTTAACTTTCCTTGATTTGTTATGAAGAACCGAGTGGGTTTTGGAGAGTCAGGGTGCCAGCTTGCTGGGGTGAGAAAATTGAAAAATTATTTGTTTACTAAAAAGTATTGAATTATTTTCTGCGTCCTTACGTACCTCAAGAAAAACAATTCCGAGCCAAAAAATAATCAAACTAATGGTTTCACCTTTGAGTACTAAATACCATTTGTTAGCATTAGAAACAATTTAGTAGGCATTAGTAAGCCCACTTCGGTACATGGGAATGTTGCTCAAACGATGTTTGCATTTTTAATATCTTAACGAACCGACACCTTGAGTTTAATATCAAACGGTGTTTTATTTACAATATGAGTTTGCAGTTGGGCGTTGGTGTACATACTTCCAGATACCGCCAACATTTAAATCGTGCGTTTGGACTGCGATCGTAGGCAGTTGTCGGATGACTTCCACTATTCTTTCTATAATTTTAAATTTAGTTGTTTTTTAATTGATTCACGTAGTATTGTAGGCTAGCGCGTTTTGATTTTTGTTTTCCATTTATTTCAAGCTATTTTACTTTGGCTACTTTAAAAAGTTTGTTCTTTGTGTTCTGCCATAGCACAAGTTTTCCCCCACTACCTCTGCGTACCCTTGCGAGAACTCTTGCATGTTAGACACCACACTCATCCCTATCCTTCTATTTTCATTCTAAGAGGAAAAGTATTTAACGAAACCTGTTTATTTGTTTAAACTCTATAAGGGTAACTTGCAAAGTACTAACACAATTACAAATAAAAATAAAAAATGCAATGCAAAAAATGCAATAAAAGAAATTTTCAATAATTATTTATTCAATATGGAGAATTTGCTTGGAACAATTCCCAACAATTACTTCAAGACATTTGAAGTAATTATTCAATATTCTTTATCAATTAGGTTTTAGTTTTTCGTGATAGTCACAAAAATATTAGGTTTTTTTTACTTTTGAGAAAGCTACGTGTCTGAACCCGTTGACTTGAAAATTTCATCGAATGAAATATTGGTACAGGTAAAACACAAACACAGACTTCACTCTTCACTGATCACCCACATCCTTCCACAATTAACTACACAGCGCTTATATACCATGAAAAAACGTTTATTGAATAGTTCCACTACACGCATAAGAAACAATCTTCATAGGTATAGGTATCAAGCAACTAAATAGTACTTCTAGTTTTTGCTGGAGAGCAAATCTTGAATTAATGATTATGCAAATAAACCTCGTCAGACTGCACAAACTACGGTGTTGACAGAAAGCGTAAATATTGTCGAATCTAAGCCTTCTAGGCGTGTCGCCACAAAAATTGCTACCAGCAAGAAGGACTGAAATATTGAGGTGGCCTTGATAGTATTAAAGCGTGGAACCGAAAAGTTAATTGAATGGATCGGAGAATGTCTCATTCTCCGATCATAGATTATGGCCATTCATAAATTATCGTAAGGAAAACGTTTCTTTGAGGCCTTTGGCCTCAATATTTTACTTTTTAATGCTCTAAAATGCTTTGTTTATGAGTTATTTGTCGATATAGGTTGATGCGGGTTGCATTTTACATTAATATTTCGATGCAGTTTTTTAAAGAAATCATCCATATTTTTAAAGTCAAAATGGAATTCGTCAAGTGTCCGTGAAATTCTCTTTCTTTAGAGCCCTCATTTATAAAGATTGGTTGCGTGTGAGAGCCGGAACCCAAAGGTATACTACTGAAATAATACAGGAGACGATGGCATGCACATTTGAACACCCAATCCTTGCTTGTTTTCGCTCCCTCGGACACAGAAAGGATTGTACAGAAATAAATTCTATTTATAGGCAATTATTTTATTGCATTTCTATTATTAGGAGGAAACGAACTACTGTAAATTCTGGATGCAAACTAACTATTCTGAATAAGGTTTTTAAATATTAGAAACGATGCCAAACAACACAACAGAACACGATCACAGCTAAGCAAGTGCACAGAGCACCTACAAGCGACAGAGCACTCACGCGGTTTGTTAATGCAACAAGCTTTCTGGACACAGCAATATGGCGGATGTGGCTTCAAGATTATGACGTCATGCCATTTCCATGTATTCTTAGCTCCATGATTTATACTGCATATAATGATCTCAAATTCACTGCTACTTGGATACAGCGACTGGTATTTGGTCAGCCCCCTCTAAAGAGCAACACGTTACGGAATAGAGGTGGTTCGATTTTGCATGACAAACTACACATTGCTTCGCATATTCAGGCACTGTTTGCAATAGAAAACAGAAATAGCTGAAAAATGGTTGGTTGATTTGCAATGTCATAACTACCTCCAATTGTGTTTATGGTTTTAATAGAAGAAAGTGAAAATGTATTCTCTAAAGGATATAACTGAACTCGTGGTAAGACTGTTTATTTATGTTTCTATCACTACAATTGTTTGTATTCACAAAATGTTCTGTAATTAAATTTATATTGTTTTAATTCCTTAAATTGTAAATACTGTACCGTAATTTTGATGAGTAATAACATTAGTCGATGTTATAGTTGAGTTAAATTTACTCTAAAGATATTACTCTATTTACTTTTGAAGGTAATACTAAAAAATTCAGTCTTCTTTGTGAAAGTGCAATTATTGTGAACTACAGTCTCAGTATCATTTTACTTCTGTTTGATATACACTTATTTTATTTCTATTTGACTTTTATTTGTATTTGATTAACTATTGTAGCATGGTAGTTGCTGTAGCCTTGATAGATTGATATTGAAAAATGGTGTCATTATACTTCATTATTAATTTCTACTCATTAAGCAATGTAGGGTAAGAGAATATAGAATGAAAAATATTTCAAGGCTAGATTTTTACATTTGAATGTATGACCAGAAATTTTATCAAAATTGGAATTGAATCTTTATTCTTAATAACGCAGCTTGAGAATGGCGTGATGTACAGAAATAAGCCACAACTCATTGTGTACTTTTCTTGACATCTCGGTTTAGCTCAGTTCATCATGCTCAGGAGATAACTATTTCCGGTTTGTTCCATCTTCATATGATTTGAATGCGCCACCTAATCATAGGCTTTCCTACAATTCTCCTCTAATGGGCATGATATTTTAACATTTGCTTTGGAATTCTGACCTCAGACATTGTTCCAATGTGTTTTTACCATTCAATCAATAATTCTGTTATTTTCTTATTAAGGTTGAACATTAAAGGCTCCAAGTCATGTTTGTACTAACATATCTTCACTTAGTTTATGGCCTGTTAGATAACAACGCATTATAGGAACTTCATTTCTGCACTTTTTGTTGTCTTCCTCTGGTTCTTTGTCAAAGTCCAATTTTCACTTCTATAAAACAATGTTGAAACAACCATAATTTTATACATTTAATGTTTGTTTTACATATATCTTTTTTCAAAATCCTTTATTCAATCATGCTGCAAAGATAATGAAATTTTTATAGTACATTACATAAATACACTGCTGGATCATCGTAACTATTTCCACCACCATCAATCACAACAAACGCATTACAACGCATTAATCAACATCTTTGACAATAAAACTAAATTGATTGCAAGAATCAGAAACTTCACTGAATCGCGTGTTATCAAATTGTGAAGAAAATCACTTACAATGATGATATTCAGAATTCTGGTTGCTATCTGTTCCGTGTTTTATGAAAAAAATCTCCCATATTATGCTGGAAATTATCTATGCATATTGTCCTGTAAATTGTCGAAAAATATAGTTAGTATTACATTTCAAAGATTCGTTGTCTGAGAACTTCATTCAACCTAGAGTTGCGATTGTATTATAATCTCATCAAATGAATTGATGCTATAAATAGATGTTCTGTGACATTATTAAACAGAGGTGCTACAAAAACACATACGTTCTCACATTATTTAATACAGTTGCGTAATATTGAAATATTGTTAATTATGTCCTACTAAAACCTCAACTTTAACTTGGAAACGTCCAATTTAACCAGCTCAAACAAATTTCTTGCGTAATTTGTTGCGTAATTGCGTAATAATTAATAATAATAATAAATTAATTGCGTAATTGCATCCATTTTGATAGTCAGGATCATCAGTCATTTATTTCCTTTACAAATGAAATGATCAGGATTAAATTTAACTATTACAGCATTTAAAGCACTGTATAGGGGAAGCGAGGGTAATGGGAGTTAGTGGTAAATTATTGACAAATATTGCAAACAAACCACAATTAAAGGCATAAATATATGCTTCTATCTTCCATTAGTCATAACTATATCCAGTGGATCGCCGCAGCCAAAGAAAGCTTACACTGACGATCGTTACGTTCGTACCAGTAAAGTGAGTGGTTGATGTTAGAAAATGCTCTTAGAAACTAAGGTCTTACTCACGTGAACTTGGAGACTTCTGAAAGAATTAATATTTGTTGGGAGTCCTTAATCAAATCATTTGATACCATTGCGAGTAATTTTAAACATTCTATTCAAGTGTTTGAGTAGTTATGATAAATATGTGCTTGTGGGGTAATAGTGGTCAGTGATTCTCGTTCTTGCAGCATGACTGCCATTACCCCAAACAAAATACTCTATTGTTCTCAATGAGTTTAAATGGTCTCCTGGTGCTATTTACGCATGTAGCAAGAATGTCTGTAAGGATGAAGAATTCATAGAATGCCTCAAACCCTTTAAACGTCTTACTTGGCTAACTGCCTAGGACCCAGTGCTGCTCACATGTTCTGCTAATCTTGGTCAACCTTGGCTGCCACATTACTGTAGAAGCCTACAATTATTGTAAACAAATAAATACTGTTCGAAGTAATAATGTGTTCATTTTGCTTCATATTCTTTAGTGACTCCCATTACCCGTATGTGAGGGTAATGGGTGTCAGATGCAATTTTTTAAATTTGAAATTTGAGAGGGTTTTAGTGAATTTTTTATTATTTTTTGTGATGAAAACACAAGCTTAATATCTAATATGTGATATAAAAGCACATACTTATTCATAGAAACAATTCGAACTGATTTATATTGAAAAAACAAAGATTTTACCGTCATTACCCCCGCTTCCTCTACTGAAATGTAAGAATAACTTCCCACAAATTTGCCTTGGTTACATTGAAGTGAGCTTCCAGTTTTTGAATAAGTTATCAAAACTTCAATTAATCAAGCGATCAAGAAGTGTATTTGTTAGTTCTACGTAACTTAAATCTATTACCATTTTTAAATCTATTTCCTTTCATAAGCATATCATCTATACTACATTATAAGATCACAACCCGTAGAAATGAGAAAAATTCGAAGAAACCGAATTTGAAATCTCCGTGTTCCCATTTTGCAAACTGACATCAAACGAAGCGGAGGAAATTCGAATTTACAATAATAGAATTTTCTGCAATATGTAAAAACACAGAGTTTTCCAAAAATGAGACAAACACTACCAACTACTTTAGGCAACTTTTAATTTGTAGATTAATTATTCGGTTAGCATCTTAACATATTTTAAGAAAACTTACCACGGTAAGTCGAAAAATTCTCAGTTCGCTGTCTTATTTAATTTCATTTATTAAACTTTATTTGTTTAAGTCAAATTTAGTTGTTATTTTAATGAAATCAGAAAAAGCATGTTCAACTAAAATAACGTAAACGTTTTTAAATTAAATACATAAGTATGTATTACACACGGTTTTTGCACAAATAAAATGCCACTACTTAATCGAACAAAACTCAGTTCTTTTATTTTCTTCTAAAAAACGACAAAGTGCCTGTTCTAGGAAAACTGGTAATTCTATGTTTCTTATTTCATACTGAAGAATACCATTGTTAAAGTAGTGGTGCAACAGAATCGCTCAGACTTTACCGTATTAGTTTTGAATTTCCTTTGTTCTCGGTTAGCTATTCGGACTTGCCACTTACTCTTGGCAGCTTCTATCTGTCGCCACCCAAATTACTTTTTTTTAACATTTTCTTAATTTTTCGGTTTATTTATAGCGGAACGGAAATATTATTTTAAGAATATTAAAGAACAGTGAAATCTCGTCCTTAAAGTCAATTTTCTTTGAAAAATTTGGACCCGTTTTAAAGAAAATGGCGTTTAAGCACTACTGTAAATGCGAAATTTGATGCTCTTTTTCACAGCAATGTTTTGTGTTTTGGAAAAACTTTATTTGAAGTCATTTTCAAAATTTTCACTCACAAATACGTTAATGTATACTTATTGTTAGAAATATTCATATTTCCGGCGTGAGACATATTTCAGAAAAATGACATTTGGGTATTTTTTTAAAAACACAAAAGACCAAAGCAAAATGTATCTTATCTAAAGCAAAATATATCTTATCCTTAAGAGTGCAATTAGCACTACCTGCACGACACGTTTGAAGAAAAAATATGGAGCAGTTTTTGAGAAAATGGCGTTTGAGCGTTTCTGAAAATGCGAAATTTTGAGCGTTATCACAGAAAACTATTGAATTTTCAAAAACTTTATATGACATAACGGAAAGTAAATGTACTCATAAATACAGCCATGTGAACAAATCGCCGTTAATGTAAATATTAATGACGTGAGAGACAAGTAAAAAAATTACATTTTTGTAATTTCTGAAAAAACAAAATTATAGGCCAAACTGATGTTTATGTCATCTCATAGAGTATATTTAGCACTATCTCTACCAAAAGCTAAAAGAAAAAATTTGGAGCCGTTTTTGTAAAAATCTTGCTTTTGTAATTTTTTAAAATTGCAAATATTGCACGAAAACAACTAAAATTTTCAAAAAAAATGTATACGACCTTAATGAAAGAACTTACTATGGTTAAAAAAATTTATTTGAAGGAAAATCTCGATCTTTAATTTTGTAGTTGTAAGAAGGCACAGAAAAAATTCAAACTTTTGCAGTTTTCGAAAATTTAGAGTTAACCGTGAAAATTGGACCTATGCCAATTTAATAAGTGTATTTAATCTTTTTTACAAGAAATTTATAGAAAATATTTGGAGCCGTTTTTGAGAAAATTTTGAAAATTCCCGGAGGCTTCATGTAAAGTAAGAGAAAGTTTAAGAAATTTTTTCAGAATCTCAAAACTTCGACTCGAGGCAGGTGGACAGGGGTTTCTTCAATTTGACCAAAATCCTACACATGGTTTAGGCGCTAGTAGTGTTCACAGACGGACAGACAGACGGACGTTTTGAAAAGAAGAACTTTTTCGGTATCAGGGGACCCCAAAACGTGTATTTCCATTGAAATCTCGAAATCGATTTTCCGCAGTATTATATAACTTTTCCTATACTACGTTTATTACTCCTTTATTTAAAAAAAGTAAACTTACTACTATTTTTAAAAAAATATTAATATACAGGTGTCCCACCAACTATGGACCACCCCCATAACTTCTAAACGGTTCAAGATATCGAAATGCAGTTTTCGATTAACTATGCGGAATCATGGGGCAAGTAACATGCCATAGAGAAATTGTCTATAACATTTTTAGTTTTCGAGAAATTTAATCATCTTTGATTTTTTAAATGAAACTATATTTTTTTCAGCAGCAACGTATAGATCATGAAAAGAGGAATAAAATGATGTATCATATGCTAGTATTTTGACAGTAATTTGAGTATAAAATTAGATTTTCTGATATGTGATTTTGAATTAAACCGACAATATTTCGTGAAGCAGCCCTTGCAACTCTCGCCTTCGGGAAAAGTAATCTTCACGGCGTCAAGACTTGCGTGGAGAGAGGAGACTGAGAGGGGTGGCAATGAGGGATAAGAGGCCTAACTAAAGCAATCCAGGATCTTGTCACAAAGGTCACTTTAAGAAACACTCATTTCAACGATCAGAATAAGAGATTATTTTCCATTGATTTATTTGCATGTAACTGGTCTTCTTTAATAATAAATATCATTTTCAAACTTGACAAGAATGCAACCACCGTCTCTTCGTTGGTAAATTTAATTGATTATTAAGATGAAAATTAAGATGATTATTCGTCCACTGCGCAACCATACCTCTCCTGTTGTTCATAAATGGAAAAGAAAACATTACACTTCCGTCTTCTGCGGTGGATTTTCAAGTTTGTGGCAGCACGTGGCGTTATGAAGTGAGAAACTCTCCGATCAGTATTAGCAAATGGCAAAAATCTCTCATTCTGATCGTTAATGTTGATTGTTCGTATGATCTTCATGTCAAGACCATGAATTGCTGTAGTTACGCCTCTATCCCTCACAGCCGCCCGTCTCACACACCTTGTCTCCACGAAACTGTCTCAACGCCGCGAAGGCCTTCTTATCAACGGCTACTGTTGCAAGGGCTGCTACAAGAAAAGATCGTTTACTTAAAAATCACGTGTCAGAAAGTCTAATTTTATACTAAAATTTCCATCAAAATACTAACATATGAAACATCATTTTATTCCTCTTTTCATGATCTATACATTGCTGCTGAAAAAATATATAGTTCCATTAAAAAAATTAAAGATGATTAAATTTATCGAAAACTAAAAAGTCATAGAAAATTTCTCTATGGCATGTTACTTGCCCCATCATTCCGCATTGTTAATCGAAAACTGCATTTCGATATCTTGAACCGTTTAGAATTTATGGGGGTGGTCCATAGTTGGTGGGACACCCTGTATATTATTTGAATTAAAATAATCCAACTAAAAATCGGATAAATTAATCAATGTGTACTGTATGTGTACTGTACTGTAATGTATTAATCAATACATTAATCGGTGTAAAAATAATCGATTTCAATTTTTCATTAATCGCATAAAATCGATTGTTGTACTAATCGCGATTAAATCGTCCATCCTTACCAAAAGTCTATTGTTTTAAAGTAGCTCATGTAAACCATATAAGTTGCGTCTACAAAGCAGCGATTTTGAATTTATAAACTACACACACACACACACACACACACACACACATTCGAATCAAGAAGACCGAGACGACTGTGAAGTTACTTCTTCACAAACAATTTTTTTTAATCGGAAAGTGTGTAAATAAGGATTCTTACAAAATAGTTTAGGAAATAAAATTTGTTTTAACGAAAGTATTTGATTTCTTCGTACTTCTTTGTTACTGAGACAAATGCGATCCTTTTCCGCGCATCCTACAAAAAATATTCACTGTGAGGTTCCCTCTGTCCTAGTCTTTCTCAATCAGTAGATTAATAAATTATATTATTTGAGCAGCAATAGTAACCATTAGAAAACAATCTAAACAAACATAATTTAGCGCCAAGGTACATTAAAATAGGACTCTTTAAATATTTCATTAAAAAAATTACATTACAGAAAATGTTAAAGAATATATTTATAGACTTACAAAAACAATTTTTCTTATGGCGATAGGTCTCCTGTATACAGAGTGGTTATAATTAAACTTTCCTTACAGAACACGTTACAACAAGGAAACAAATTATAGTATGAGTACCAAACTTGCTGGTATTACTGTCCACAGTATGGGATGCATGATTTCACAGCGCCACCGGACAGTTCCAAAAACCCTGCATTTAATTAATTTCAAGCCGCATTTACGCAAAAACTACTAATTTTCTTAATAAATTGTAAACGATCTTTTGTGAACAGCTGCTCTTTTAGGTCAGAGTTTTTGAGGCAAAAATCTCTATCTTAAATTTTGTAAATTTCAAATGTTGAGTTTTTGAGTTTTAGAAAATCAGGATAGATCGACGAAAATGAAACATGCGCCATTCTTTTAAGCGTGTATTCGTGGGAAAAAATTGAAGAAAAAATTGGAGCGCTATTTGAGAAAATATTTTTTTATAAATTGCTTAAATTTCAAGCACAAATTACGCAAAGCTTACTCATGACCTACATGACCTTTTTTAAAGAGCTAATCTTTTAGAATAGATTTTGTCTAGAGGGAAAACGCTACAGTGGTGATAGCAATCTGCCAGCCTGCATTGTTCTGCGCCATAGCGGACAAACGCCAAGTGTGATGGTTTGGAGGGCCATTTGCTATAAATGTACGATCTTGCCTCATACGTATTGAGGGCAATCTGAATAGCATCCGCTACATTAGGGAAGTTTTAGAGCCGAGGTTCTGCCCCTCCAGCAAGCAGTTTCACATGCCATATTTGAACAGGACAATGTCCGACCGCATGTGGCCAGGAATGTGCAAGCTTTCTGCGAAGAACGACGGGTACCATTTGCTTTCCTGGCCTGCATGTTCACCTGACAAGTCGCCCATCAAACATGTCTGGGATATGATCGGTCGGCAACTTCTTCGTTCTGGTCCTCCTGCAGCCACTGTCGATGTTTTTGTGGTCACACATAGAAACCGCGTGGCCGTGTGTTTTCCAGCAGTATATCTAGATTCTCTTTGAAACAATTCCACGTCTAGAGTTTGACGGGTTCGTTTGACGGCTTCACACCGTACTAAATACTCAAGGTCAAAATGTAGATACAGTTCTGAAATTCTAATAATGTATGCATTGTGATATTCCTAATCCGTGGTATAAATATCATTTTAATAGTATTTCTCATTCTTGATGTTGCAGTTGCACAAACATCAGTGTACCTAAAACGTTGAAATTGACAATAGTTTCTTGTGTATTGTAAACGTATTTTATATACTCTTCTGCTCATATTACTCTGTCTAAATTATGTAAATTGTGTTAATATCAATAGATTCGCATGGTCTAAGCTGTTTCATAGCGACCTTAAATAAAATTAAAAAATAAATATTTTTCCTAAATATAGCAAAGTGCTTTCTACAACAGTTCGTATAATCAGAATCAAAGTTTTGTGGGTCCCAGATATCAAAAAATCGTTTGATGACAAAACGTCTGTCTCTGTGCATCCGTTCGTCGCTGTGGTCAACGCTAGCACCTAAACCGTTTAGACGATTTCCCTCAAAAGTGATATTCCTCGGTCGATCTGTACGAATGCAAGGCCCTGCGAGTTTGAAAAGGAGAAACTTTCTCAAAAATAGCTCCAAAGTTTTACTTTCTCGCCCTTCTGAACGTAAGAAGAGAATGTTTTGTAATCGTGCTTCAGAAGACGGTGATGAAGGGTTGGCGGTGACTGCAGATGAATTGTGTCGCGTTTTCTGCCTCAATAATCTGCAGTCACCACGAAAGATGTCATCACTTGCTGAATGTGTGACTGCAGATGAATTGAGGGAGATATTGCGACACAATTAATGTGCAGTCATCCGACGGTTACCACGAATGATGTCATCGACTTGCTAAATGTGCCGTGGAGTGATGGCAATCTCCGAGCTGCCGCTCTGCTTTTCGTCATTCATCGGTGTTTGCCCTTCAGCTTCGTTACAGCGACGAACCCATCGTCGAACAGTGCTTTACATCCATTGTTGCATCACCGTTCACGTTTTTCTGTCTTTCATGAGTGCGGATGAATATTTCACCTCCTGCATGCAAGAATTCAATCATACAACGCTGACTCATACGAACATCGATGTCAACAATTTTGTAAGCGACCGCTGTGCCGCCACATGTTGACGCTTGAAGTTGATACTGCAGTGACTTGTAGAAGAAGGTTTGGAGAATAGTGCCAAATTTAAATTTTACACTTATTTTATTACTCACAATTTACACAAATTATTCAAACTAATTTTAAGGAGAAAAAATAGGAAGCATTACTTTTTGACTGACCTTCATGTATGGGCTGGGGAAGGGATCCCAGAATTCAAGAAAACGTTCACAGAATGTATTTCTCCCCATAGTACGTCACTCACAGTTTTTAAGTGTTTTTAATGTTAAATAAATAAAATATAAAGTCTCGTAATGGTTCCATGTCAATGTCAAACAATGAGAAAAATTCAAGAGAATTTCAAATTCACAGTCGTCAAAGGAAGTGCGGGAAATTCAAATATTGTCATGCTAATTAGCATCCCTCGTAACTCCAGATTGGACAGTTTTGCATTGGAAAGTGTTGTGACTCGGGAAGTCAAGAAAAATAAGAGAAACAACAAGGTATATTTTTCGTAGCCACTAGCTACGTCCATAGAATTACAGGGTACAATGACAGGTCAAACCAAAATCCAGAAGCTGTCCCGTGTAGAATGCCAAAATCACGAAACCAATAATCAGAGTTCCGTTGCCAAGAAATTGCCGTGTCGCTATACAAGGTTTACAGACTGTTTATCACTTTGAACTCTCATTCTGCCATTATCACACACTCTCTGAGGCCGCGCGCGCCCAGCGCGCCGCTTATCAGTTGCTCGGCCCACTCCCCCCTCAGCCTCACTAGCCGTGGCGATCAATTCAACTTCTTTCACAGCCACAACAGAAAGAATAAACATAGCCGGGAAGCAGGATTTGTTTCCTTTCTCGTTAAACTTATAAATACCGGGAAACTCAATTATTTAAGATGTTCAATTTATTTACTTTTATTTACACTCTTCTTTCGTAATTATATTTTATCATGAAGTAAACAGAAAATAGAGGAAGGAATACGGGATTACGAGGTTTGCTAATTAGTATGACGATATGCATTTCAAAAGTTATAAAAAATTACGCCAAACTACTCATATTTTTAAACAATTGCACATGATACTTTTTGCATTTTATCTTAATAATTGTAGTTGTAGGAAGACGCCGAAAACATTTTGAATTTTTACAATTTTCGAAAAATCAAGAATGTCAACGGAGATGAGACCCATACCACTGCCTTAAGCGTCCTTAATGCTGTCCGACAAAAAAAAATTAATCATAAAATTTAGTGCCACTTTCGAAAATGGTCTAGGGCCTTTGTGTAAAATACTTTCCAAAATTAAAATATTATTTTCAAATTCAAAGGACCGCGACATCAGCCAGATCGTTTGGGGAAAATCAATTTTGGTGAAAATTCTGCTTAAGTTTAGCCTCTAGCGTTGTTCATAGGCAGATGAACACACGTTTTGCCGTCAATCGATGAAAGAGCAACAAAACATGAATTCTAACTTCACAACATTTGAAGTAATCTATTATATGCAAGAACAAGATTTATCCAATTTTTTCGTTATCAGGGCACGACAATGAGTTTTCCTGACAATAAGTTTTCGAAATTTCGCCGATTTTTCCCGTAGCATTACAATACTTTCTTTATACTGCGTAAGCAGTTACGAGAAAGTAAAAACTAGCCTAGACTAAAGAGATTCGAAAAATAACAAGTGTGAGAAAATATATACAATTCTGCAGTACCAATCTGTTTCCATATGACACATGTAAAAATTTCGCCACCTAAGTGGACGCCTGAAGCGATTAAGATTTTTTAAATTAGTGACATCTAATGCCGCGTGTCATTCACGGGCATAATTTCTTTCACTACCACTGTTACTAAAAATACTTCTACCGCTACCACTTCACTGCCGCCACCGGCAATTTCGCTTCCGCCACCACTTCTACCTCTACTCGTACCTCTATCTCTACATGTATCTCTATAGCTATCGGCACGAGTAATGTCTACATTTACACTTACGTCTATCACCACCATCTCCATCGCTGCTGCCGTCCCTGCCGCCGCCAATACCGCTTCCACCACCATCGCCTCACTGCTGTCGCCCTCAAGCCACTACGCCCTTCGCCACCACCATAGCCGCCGCTACTACTACTACTACTACTACTACTACTACTACTACTACTACTACTACTAACGCCGTCGCATACCGCTACCGCTGCTGCTACTGCTGTTACTGTCACCGCTACTGCATCTACTACTACTACTGCATCTACTACTTCTACTAGTACTTCTACTACTATTACTAATACTTCTACTACTACCGGACCTGATCTCTGGAACGTTAACTACAATAGCCTTCTCAACCTCGTCATGCCAGATAATACATTTCTGGTAGGATACGCAGATGACCTAGCAGCTGTCCTGACAGCACGCTCCCTAGAAGGGCTACTGTCCCGATTAAACCAGGTAATGAGGAGGGTGCAAATCTGGCTAACCCAACATCGGCTAGAACTAGCGGTGAACAAAAAAGAAATTGTTCTGCTAACAAAGAGAAGAGTAGATACCATGCCACGAATGAAAATTCTTGAAGAAATCCAGGCCACTAAGACAATCACGTATTTGGGAGTATTGCTCCATACAAGGCTGTCCTATTGGGAACACATAAAACGAGCATCGGACAAAGCAGCAAAAACAACAGGAGCTCTAAGTAGAATTATGGAAAACGTCCGAGGTCCAACACAAAGCAAGAGGAAACTCTTGATGACGGTTAGGAGTCCATTCTTTTGTATGGGACAGAGATCTGGGCAACGGCCATGAAACTCCTCTCTACAGGAGAAGAATGCTGGCGGTACAAAGGTGAGGGGCATTGAGAATTGCAAGCGCATACCGGACAGTATCAGAAGCCGCAGTCCTAGTAATCGCAGGAACAATTCCAATAGCCCTGCTCACAATTGAAAAGAAGAGCATATTCAGCAGTCACTCTAAATACAGGGAACTACTGAAGAAGCAATAAAGGAACAAGACCATCCAGTTGTGGCAGAAGTGATGGGAAAAGGATACCCGAGGAAGATGGACAGCCATTTTAATAAAGGAGAGTAAACCGTGGCTGACATGAAAACATGGAGAGGTAGACTTCTACTTGACCAAATTGTTTTCGGTACATGGGTGCTTTCAAGCATTCCTGCACAGAATTGGTATCACGTCCCAGGGAGAATGCCTATACTGTGGACACAGCAAAGACGATGTCCACCACACATTCTTCGAATGTGAAAGGTGGCATACAAAGAGCACTTCACTTGAGACGAAGATAGGCCCAATCGATCCCTCCAACTTAATCAGCACCATGCTAAGATCTAAAGAATCATGGGACACCGTACCGGCATACGCAAGAGAAAATCTTAAAACAGAAGAAATTAGTGGTGCTTCCAACGCACATACTTGTCGCTCTGCTTCTATACGGTCCATATTGCTATTCCACTACTCATAAACAAGCAAAAGTGTATTATACCAGAAAACGTTTTCCGTACCGATACCCGACATCCGATACTCAAAGTCAACGAACCGGCACTTATACACTACGCCACACCAACACCGCTTGTGCCAAACAGAGCCATGAAAGAATAGAACCGACCTATAAAATGGTAAATGCATGATAAAGAAACAATTGATACGATGGTACATACGCTTTACAAATCCAAGAAGAGAAGCAAAAAAATGTTAAAAGTTAAAAATTTGAAAAAATATATACAGACATTTCCAGTACATTTATCGCAATTACTTATATTTTAGTCAAAATGTAATTGTATCGGTGTTATCATTAGGAGCCGGTAATTGTCAACATGCGAAAGACATGTCTTTCAAACATGACCAAGAAAGGCAGCGGTGACCGCTTTACGAAGTATTCGTAAGTCTAGAAAGTAATAATAATTTCGGAACGGTTAGGGATTGAAAGTTCATCGCATGCGTTCTGGTTATAATGTATTACAATTTAACGTTAAAATACCCATAATTTTACTTAAATTGGTTCATACAGATGTATACTAGACAACGGTTGATTTGACATGTCATACGCTTCAGAAATCGAATACAGAGTTGAAAATTTGTTTAAAAGATGCAGTTAGGGAAAACACAGACAAGTCTTGTCTATTTATCTGCATTGATTCTATTCGAGAGTAGAAGTACTTCAAATGATTTTCAATAAAATATCTACACTCTTCAAAGTTTCTTCCTGCAACATCACATTCATCGAGTTAAAATCCCCATCTGGGATCTAACTCGGCATCTTCCCTATCGAAGATCTCAACCCGAAGGTGCTTTAACCAGCCGCGCCATGGAACTGACATGCGGACCAAGTACTTATATTTTAGTCAAAACATAATTGTATCAGTTCTATCATTAGGAAGCCGGTCATTGTCAACATGCGAAAAGCATCTTTCAAACATGACCAAGAAAGGCAGCGGTGAACGGCTTACTCCAAATAATTTATCCGCTGATCGGCATTTGAAAAAATAGCTACTGCGAGAAAGTATGTGCCATTCTATAGCACCACTAGTTTATTTATATATTTACCGTCCCTTATTACACACGTGCAGAAAATTTAAAGAAAAAATTTGGAGCGGTTTTTGAGAAATTTGTTTTGTAAATTTGAATCACAATTTACGCAAAAACTACTCGTTTTTCCAAAAAATGGTACATGACCTTATTTGAAGTGCTAATTTTGTACAACCGACTTTGTCTGAGGTAAAAAATCGCTATCTTCAATTTTGCAGTTTTTAAACAGTTTTTTGCAAGTTTGGGCCTATCAACGAAAATGATGCCTGCGTCATTCCCTTCGACATTCTTTGCACTATTCAACAACAAAATATAATCAAAAATTTGGAACCATTTTCTTTTAACTTTGAAAATCTCAAAATGGGCTTCATGTAAAGTACCCTCAAATACTACATATCGGTTTCAAATTCCAGAGGCCTTGAGACGAGTAAAAACGATCGGGGGAATATCAATTTTGAAGAAATCGGCCGAACGGTTTAGGCGCTAGCGTTGACCACAGACGAACAGACGGACGTTTTGCCGTCAATCGATTTGCAGTATTAAGAAGCAACAAATCATGGATTTGTGACTACACCACGAGATAGAGGATTTTTTTCCTAAATTTAGCAACAGGTTTTATCTACTTTTTCGTTTACCCAGACCCCTGCTATAGAGTTTTTCTGGCGAAAACTTCCCCGTTTTCCGGCGCACGATTACATAACTTTCTCTTCTTACGAAGTATTCGTAAGGCGAGAAAGTAAAAAAGAAGAAAGCGATATAATGACCGCATGATCTCAAATTACGTACAACAGAAGCCATAAAACGAAGAATTAATGAACAGTCAAGCTAGAACAAGGCTTAAAAAAGAGCCAAATCAAGGTATCCGCCCTGAAGAAATGCTGAACAAGCGTACCGGGACAGGAAACCTAGAAGGGGATTACGATGGTTCGTGGTTTTTTAGTGGGTGCAAGCCTTCACACTACCCAAGTAGCACCGGCTCTTTCGGGTGTCTGTTAGAGAGTTTCCACCAGTATTCTCGACCAAAAACTACTACGACTACTACTACTACTACTTTTTTAGTTTTTGGCGAGGAAACTGTGAGAATCCTTCATGGACCTTGGGAGGCACCGCTCTCCCGAAGTAGTATGAGACTCCTACTCATTAAACACTCTAACCCTTTCTAATCGACGCAATTACTGCCTCGGAACCGCGTGAGCATTACTTCAGGGCAGTGTCGATTCTAATTAGCCCTTCCGGGCTTTTCTTTCTATGCAGTTAGTTTTCACCTTGAATTTATTAAGTCGTCACTGTCACTATTTTTCCGTCTGAGAATGCATTCCGCAAAGGCTGTTACTGCGCACCAAGATTGGGGGTTGCGCAGCATCAAAGTGATGATATTTTCTGGAGTTATTTGCTCTGCGCCTAATTCGTTGCTTAGACGAATTCTTTCTTCCTCCCATCTTTCGCACGTGAAGAAAGTGTGTAGTACGTCATCGTCATTGTTGCAGTAGAGACATTTAGGGCTGCTAACTTTCTGCATTTTGTGGAGATACTTTCTAAAACGTCCATGGCCGCTAAGGACCTGATTACTCAGGTCCTTAGTTTACTATCCTTAGATACGGTAGTTTACATGGGAGGTAATAGTTTACCTCTCCATGCTCGCGATTTAGCCATATGTCCAGTCGAGGGACCAGTCTTTTTTGTCCATTAGGTTCTTCCCATCTTTGCTGCCATTTCTCGAATAGTACTTGGCGTGCTACCTTCTTTGCTTCGTCCCTGCCGTTAACTTTTTGATTGCGCCAGATGTCTTGGCGTTCTTGAGTGAGAAGATCTATTGGAGGATTTCCCGCTATCACTAATACCGCTGCTTCAGACACTGTGCGGTATGCACACGAGACCCTCAGTGCTCCACATCTTTGCACAGCCGCCATTCGTTTGCGGTACTTCTCTATTTCTAGAGCTTTGGCCCATATTTCTGCTCCGTAAAGTAAAATTGATGTCATTACTGATATAAGGAGGCGCCGCTTTCTATATTTTGGCCCGTTAGTATTTGCCATCAATCGGCCTAGTGCTTTTGTGGCTTCCGCGGCCTTGTCTGCTGCTCGCTGTATATGAGGCCAGTAGCTCAACTTCGTGTTAAGTATGACCCCCAGATACTTCACACTTGATGCAGTTTGAATATCTGTTTCTCCAACCCTGAGTGTGATCCTCGTCTGTATACATTTCCTTGTAAAAACAACGATTTGGGTCTTTGCTTCTGCAAGTGACAGAGAGTTCTCGTTCATCCATCTTTTTATGCGTCGCATTGCTTCATTCAGATGACGTTGTGCTTCCTCTACGGTATGCGCTGTGATGAGCACACCCACATCGTCAGCGTATGCAATGAGCTTCGTGTCTCTGGGCATTTCCGTTCTCAGAAGGTCGTCGTGCGTGACATTCCATAGATACGGTCCTAGGATCGATCCTTGTGCGGCGCCTCCTGACAGTGCTTTGGTTCTTTGGCCTTGGTCTGTATCGTAAAGGAGTGTGCTTTATAATTTAAATAATTTTTCACGACACGCATCAAGTACACTGGTAGCTTAAATCTTCTCTCGAGAGCATGGAGCATGTCACTCCATCTGGCAGAGTTGAATGCGTTCTTGACGTCAAAAATAGCAAGTAGCGTGAGGCTTCCGGGAATGGTGATTTCCGGACTGGGCCCTCTCTATTGTGTCGGCTACCGATGCAATTGCTTGGACAGTGGAGTTCCCTTTTCGGAATCCGTGTTGAAGTGGGGACAGCCGCCTGCTTCTTCTATTGCTTTCAGCAGCCGAGGTTGTAGCAGTTTCTCGAATACCTTTCCAGCCGTATCTATCATGCACAATGGTCTATATGACGACGGCGAGTTTCTTTCTCCTTTTGCCTTGTTGATGAGGGTCAGTCTAGCTATCTTCCATCGGGTGCTAAAGACCCCATGCTTCAGGCAGTCGTTGTACATATCTAGCATCAAGCCAGGCCATACTTTGTGCGCTGCTTTCAGCGCTTCTGCTGGTATGCTGTCAGGTCCTGATGCTTTTCTGTTTTAAGCCATTCAACCGCCTGTGAAAGCTCGCTTTCGGTAAAGAGCGGGATATCGCTGGGTGGTACTTCTATCTTGGTGTCAAATATTTTTGGGTGAGTGGGGAATAGTGCATTCACCACATCCTCCATTCTCGTCGTGTCCATAGCGATGTTACTCAGGCATCCGAATTTCTTCATAATAATTTTGTAGCCGAGGCCCCAAGGATTGTTGTCTATTTCCTTTATTGTACACTGCCATTTACAAATCTTGCTTTTTTTATTCGCTTTCTGAAGTGTTTTCTTAGCAGTGTGGTGGTCAGCGGAGAGTCTTTCAGCATCCTCCCTTCCCCTTGCTCTTTGGGCCCTACGCCTTAACTGTAGGCATTGTTTTCTTAAGCCTGCAATCTCATCGTTCCACCAGTAGGCAGGCGCCCTGTTATTCCGTGGTTTCTTCCGGGGCATCGCCACCTTACATGCGCGCTCAATGAGCTTCATGGTGGTGTTAGCTCTGTTCTCAGCGTTTTGCGTTCCATCCCGCCCGTGGTATTTGTTGGCTACCACTTCGGCTCCACTTGTCATTACTACTACCACTAGTACTACTACCACTACACCTACTACTATTACTACTATTACTACTACTGCCACCAGCATTACTACCAGCGCTAGCACTAGCACCACAACTACAGCCACTAGCACTACTACTACTACTACTATCACTACACATAACGGGTATAATTGACACGGTATTATTTTGTTTCAGATTTTTATTGCCACAACGTTTCAGTTTAAAACAGAAGCAGCGTATGATGATCCGTATGATCCAAATTTCCATGGCTATAAATTTGTGAAAACAAAAGACTTGTGCACTGAAGGAAATTACTGCAATGAACGATTATTGGGAGAAAAGCATACTATGTGTGTGCTTCCAGTGAGTTTAAAATATAAGTAGGCCTACTGGAAAATAGAAAAATTTAGAATTTGACAAGATTAAGGACTAAGCTTAATTGCGTTTCAATGTACAGTCAGTTCCAACTAGTTTAGGATGTGCACGTGAAATCTATGAAAAAGAAGTAAATCTTGAGATGAAACTATTTATTGTGCATTTTGTCAACTATAAACGAATTTGGTTGCAACTGGTTTGGAAGCTCAAGGAAATCCAGGTCCCCAACCACCAGCAAGTAAAATGCCTTATATTGTAAGTATGTATTCATTCTTGAATAGTAGGTAGGAGTAAAACTAAATTTTAATCGATATTATTTAACAAAATCTTGGAGACAAGTACTGAGGTAATCCACACTTCATAAACAACTATAATAATCATAGTTGGAAACAAGCAAAATGTGGTTTATGAAATCGGTAGAAGTGACACGAAGAAGGGAAAGTAAAAACTTAATCTAGTACGAATTTGAACACCAGAATAAATGTTGTTTTTTAACAGTCGAAACGAGTTCAGGTACTGTGATGAGAAGATGGGGGCAGAAGGAGTTGTGTCAATCTCGTGACGCCCATGGTGAAAGGAGAGTGAACTCACACGTCGTTGTGTGTGAGGAAATATTCAGATGAGGCGTTCGGAAGTTTCTAGAATTCTAGCGTACCAGTTCGAGAACTCTCGCATGTTCAACCCCCATCCTCTTCCCCATCTTTCCATTTCCCTATTACGAGGAAATGTTAACGAAACGGGTTTATTTATTTAAAAAATGAAGGGCTCAGAAGAACAAGGGGCTATCCCACATAGATATGGTTCTGAGATATTGAGGGTTTTACCTGAACTTTCCTCATACAATTCAATGCATTTTTAAACTTTTAATCACAGTACACTTGCATATTTTTTATCAGATACTCTATCTTTGGTTGAATAACAAAAACTGCTGAAATGGTTGCATTCGTTAAAAACGCAGTTTTCGAAAACTACAAAAAATTCAAACTTCCTACAACTTACAACTGCAATTATGAAGACAGATAATTTTTTCTTAATGAAATCTGTTCCTTAAAGATAGATTTTGAAATAAGAACAAGTACAATTTTTCGAAAACGTGAGTACATTTCGCGTAATTTTACGTGTACGTGCTGTTTTAGCCCCACACGGTATTCTTGCGCTTCTGTTCTGGAGACTCGCTCCCGAGGTCGGCGTTCTGGTTGCGCGCACCATGGTGGAAAGAGATGGGGGAGCCGTTGCGCATCGTATCCGACTTCAGCCAATGAGTTTCAGGCACCAGATTGCGTCATAATATTAGCGAGAATTTTAAATGCCAAAATTATCACCTTGTTTCAAGTAATTGAAACAAATGTATGAAGCACTTTTATTTAAATACTGCATCTTTTATTTCAATTACACTTCATCATGTTATTTTTAGTTGGTCACCATTGAAAATTGTCACTTTATGCCACTTTCAAAATGTTCCTCAACACTTCTCGCTCTCAATGGAACATGGCGGCCAATGTCTGATCTGGCTTTCCAAGCAAAGTGCCCGTGTTGTGGTGACGTGACGCAAACTGGTGTTACGCAGAACGAGCAAAAATCGGTGCACCGGAGGAACCCGCCTACCTTTGTTCAAAATGGCGCCCATCCAAGGAGTTAAAATATGCTGCACAGAGTGACTGAAGCGCCACCATCGTTACAGCAAATTGAAGCCATTTTTACAGTCAAAGCTCTAGAGAAACTGGAGAAACAGAGTATTATGAGGAGTAGTATTCCGTTTTACGCTGGTTAAGGACGGGTGGGCGCGGCCGCGCGTAATATAAATCCTCTTACTCTGTGTTTCACGACCAGAAACCAATCATTTAAAAATGAAATCACAAAATGTAGGAGAACGAATTAAGAAACTTTAAAAATATGTGAATAGCTTCTTGCATCGGTTATTGTCGTAAGAATGGAAGCAATTGAAATGTTACTGTATTCAGCATAACGCCTGAAAGTGAATGTTCAATAAGAAGCAAACAAAGAGATCACAATAAAGCGGCAAACTCGAAAATGATATATTTGTGGTTTGATGACTTCTATTTTTACAGTTATATGCCTAATATACTGAAGGATTGTTAATATTATTTTTCTAACCACTAATATAATTTAAGTATAATTTAAATATAGATAAAGGAAAAGACAACAATGTAGAGATAAGATCAAATGCCACCATCAGGCACCTCTCATGTTTTGACTGCAAAAGACATGGCGGCCCCCAGTTCGGGGAGCGTCCACTTAGAACACTGAAGCCATAGGGTCGACCGGGCAGGGGAGCTCTCGCGCATTGCATCCGACTTCAGCCAATGAGCTTCAGGCACCAGTGTGCGTCACAATATTAGCGGGAATTTTAAATGCAGCCAGACACCAAAATTATCACCTTGTTAAATGTCATTAAAGCAGATGTATGAAGCATTTCTTTTAAATATCGCATCTTTTGTTTCATCTTAACCAGGGCCGTCAGACGAACGAGCACGCGAATGGCCTTCGCAAAGGTTTCGGGCACGCGGCGATATCAGCTTAGCGAAGTCACTCGAGTTACAGGCGGGAAGCAGGGGTAAGAAAACATCGTGCGAATGTGGCGAGTTGGGTGAAACACACCGGTTGGTATATCATAAAGAGACATTTATTAATTTTTACGAACTTTAAGTGGAAATTGACATGTAAACAAAAACTGCAGTTATACAAGCATTGATCATTACACCACGGAAGTATTAACGCACGATTCTACTTAGTGTTAAAGAATGCAATATAAAAGAATTATTAATTCTAATATTTGTGAGAAAATAAATATAAATCAAAATATATACTGAATCAAGATAAATATTGTATATCATAATTTCAGAAAAGCACTGACACTATTATTGAAAATAAACATTTAAAGAAATATGATGTGCATAACTTTCGTTTGAAAATGAACGCAATAAATGCACTTAAAACTTATAGAATAATGATGAATAGAGCCCGGAAAAATATGTAGAATGAAACGTCAAAAAACTTTCATAAATATGTAATGAAAACAGTAAAAATATATAATAAGTATGTAAAATTGGACACATTATGTAATATTAAAATACACTAAGTTTTAAACACTTTTACCTAATACAAAATTGCATTTATGAAAACTTTCCTAAAAACATTTTAAAATAATTCAAACGTTTTAAAAATCATTTGGAGAGCACAAGTTGATGTACATTTTGCACTATATAAGAGCCCACTCGGACAAACTTTTTATACGCCTTCTTGCGCCCCGGCACGACTGCCTTCTGTGCATCCCTGAGAAATTGGACCGCGAGCTTTCCTCGGCCGCGGGCCCTGCGTGCCCTAGCGGAGCGCAAGCGCGCTCCGAGCACGTACGTGCTCCGTTTGACGGCCCTGATCTTAACCATCGTGCTATTTTTGGTTGGTCACCATTGAACACTTAACGCTACTTTCAAAATGTTTCTCGACATTTCTCGCTCCCCATGCAACATGGCGGCCAGTGTTTGGTGTGGCTATTCTAACGAAGTGCTCGTGCTGTGGTCACGTGGCGCAAACTGGTGCTACCCAGAACGAGCGAAAATCAATGCGTCGGAGTAAACTGACCCATATCTTTCCACCAAGGGGTCAGCCTCTCTATGTACATACGAGAATCAAATGAAAACCACAAAAGTGCGATTAAAAATATTTTTTATTTAGGTGTTTGGATATTTGCAGGCACAATCCTTGATGTCTCTCCAAGCTATAATGAGAGGCAGTGTCTGTAGTTGTGGTTGCAGCTGAATAACAGCTGATTCAAGATTGATGAGTTATTAGATTTTGTAGAGTGAAGATGTGACACCGGTTGATATTCACGAGAGAATACAGACGAAGTATGGGAACGCATGTCTGTCACAGTGGCAAGTGTGCGAGTGATGTAAGACATTCGAACATACGACTTTTTGAGTGATGCTCTACATCCGAGTCAGGCTCATTGTGTTAAGACAGAGGAGTCTGTACCACCCTCTGCTGGAAAAGTGATGATGACTTTATCATGGGATAAGAATGGCCGTATTCTGGAACAGTACGTGCCCCAACGTATCATAGAGAACAGAGTCAAGTAATCAGCCTTCTTACGAACCATTTGAAGTCAGCAATATGCACAAAGTGATGGAGTAGTCTGAGTGCCTCGAAGAAGGTTGTAGCTCTTCACGCGCGGCTGGTTGGCCCCCGTGCGCACACTCGCCACATGCGCGCGCGGACGATTGAAACGTGCGCCAGGAACATAGCAAGAGGGAAAACTATTTTCTCTACTACTCCGGAATATATACATTTCTGCACGTTATCGGATGCAGTAATGACGACGATTCCACAACCCATGCGAGAACATTATTCTCGCACGGCTGTCGACCAATCACATTCGTCTTAGTTCATTTCACACGACAGAGGGTTCTCGCAGTTACCTAGAGAGGCGCTGTGTGCTCTGCCGCGGTTGGTCTCAACCAACACCGCCTGGCAAGTTGGCGGTGTTAGTGGCAACTGTCGTAAGACAACTGAGCCACGATATAGTATGCGTGTTGGTGTTGAAGTTAAGGCCCCCATTGAATATTTTTAAAATATCAATTTCAAAGTCGTAGAGAAAGTATAGTCTTCTACTCGCGTAGAATGGTCATTATTCACTCGTTGAAATTCCAACACTCGCTTCTATATCGCTTGTGTCATAAACATCAACTCGTGAATAATAAGTATCATTCTTCGCTCGTTTAAGAATATATTAACCTTTTTATTGAATAATTTAATATAACTTTAATAGAACAGTAATAATATATTTAGTTAATACGTTTTTTTAAAGGCTAAAATGATTTTAGCTTTTTCGCTATATCAAGACATTTTGTTTGGAAAACCTTACTCGAGCGTTAAAAATGATTAAATGAAAAAGTAGATAACACGTGATAAATATTCTATTTCAGTCTTGGGATCTTGAACTTGCAATTGAAGCACAACGATGGGCCAACCAGTGTTTAATACATAGTAGTATTGATCGCTATAAATTCGCTAAAAATAATGATGTCAGTGAGTACATGCATGATTAATATTAGAATTAATAGTACATGAAACTTTATTATAATGAATATTTTGTAAAAACTATTATTTATTACATATTTTTCTAGGAAGATATAAAGTATTTCAATTGGTGATGTTATTGAAAATCCTCAACTGCACCCCGTTCTATCGTGGAATTTAACATTAAATTTGTGGTACAATGCAGTCAAGGATTTCAACAGAAACACAGTTGATAGTTCAGGTAATAAAACATTTCTCAAAACCTATTCAAAATTGTGCATCACAAACAACCGTTATTTATATGAAATAATATTTCACAGTCCCTCCAATGTGCACAAAGATGTAGTGCACTACACCCAAATACTGTGGGAGGGAACAATTAACATTGGCTGCGGATACGGCCGATACAGATACAGAAGTAAGAATTATTATGTCGAAGTGTTGGTTTGTAACTTCGGTCCTGCTGGAAATATTATAGGTCATCCCGTTTACACAGTAGGTGCTCCATGTTCTGAATGTAAAAATTCATGTTCTTTCAAGTTTCCTGGTTTATGTGACAGTCCTTATTAATTTTTCATTCGTTTACATTGTACTGTGTGTATTGCAGATAAATAAATATTGTTGTTGTCTATAAATATACGTAAGTTATCTGCATCTGATATTTTAAACGCAACTATTGTGATTATTCGTGGGCTGCATAACTATTTAGAGCATTTGTGCTGCTGAAAGTCAGTTATCTACTGATTTCAAATATAGTGTAATGTAACGTGAGGTGAATTTCGCCTCACGCGAAAGAAATTTTATTTTAACGTTATAAACCACGTCGTAATAGGAACTTTGGAATAAATGTGACTCCTAGTTGCTTGCTCACACCCACTCGCGTTTCACGGCCTGCCACAGCAGAAGAGGTTGGGCCTCACGGGCCCTCGGGGCCCTGTGAGCAGAGTACCGCAG
>JAHLJT010009419.1:100478329-100542654 GCA_031308135.1 Acheta domesticus | reverse complement strand
ATTGGGCATTGAAGAATGTGAAACCATCTCGAATGACAGAATGAAAGAGAGAATTCGTAGGGAGTATTATAGGAGAGCGAGACATGGTCCTGCAGTCCGCTCTGAATTCCAGGAATAAAATTTCTGCAATAGGTAGTTTGGCGGTACCTGTAGCCGAATACAGTTTTGGACTAGTGGACTGGACTGAGCAGGAAATTCGCACGATGGATCGAAAAACCAGAAAACTGCTAACAATGCATCATGTTTCCCACCCTCGAGCTGATATACATAGACTTTATGTGTCACGTAAGGAAGGAGGAAGAGGCCTCAGACAAATTGAGGCCTCCTGGCACAACGCAATAGTTGGGATGGGAAAGTATATAGTCAGCCATCAAGATGACCCTCTAATGAGGCAGGTCATGAAATCTGACCGAAGAATCGGAAACAGAGGCATTGTTAGTGTAGCTAGAAGCATTGCGAAGAAAACTAGGCAAGACACGTCGAATAACACAGACACTGAACTTCTGATGCTGTTAAACATGAAGTGTGAAACACAAAAAATGTTAAAGAAATCGTGGAGAGACAAACCACTCCACGGACAATATCTAAAAAGAATGGACAAGGTGCAGATCAATAAAGATCAATCATTTATGTGGCTTAAAAGGGGAAGAATGAAGCCAGAATCGGAAGCACTTGTAATAGCTGCCCAAGATCAGGCCTTGAGAACACGACATTATGATAAAGCGGTTCTCAAAATTTCCCAAGATGATAAATGCCGCATTTGCCTGGAGCAAGTAGAAACCATTGATCATATTGTCTCAGCTTGTCCAATCCTAGCAAAGACTGAATACCTGAAAAGACATGACAGGGTGTGTAGCTACCTCCACTGGCAGATCTGTACCGCCCTCGAAGTTCCAAACACATGCCCCAAGTGGTACGAACACTCACCAAAACCGGTGACGTCTGTTGGATTGTGTACGATATTGTACGACCAACAAATTCAAACTGATCGCACGATAGCGACAAACAAACCTGATATAGTTATCCGGGATTTGGCGAAAAAATCGTGTTTACTTATCGATGTTGCTGTACCTTGCGATCAAAACGTCGTTACTAAAGAGGCAGAGAAACGTCTTAAATACAAGAGTTTGGAAATCGAGATTAGCCGAATGTGGGGCGTAAAAGCACAGGTCGTCCCGATTAGTTATCGGAGTTCTGGGATTTGTTCCGCAAAATTTGAGTAAGAACTTGTCTAAACTCCCAGGTAATTCAAAAGACTGGGAAGTGCAAGAAATTGCTTTATTTGGAACAGCCCACATTTTGCGTAAAGTATTGTAGAGGCACTGATAGTCACCGGATCTGCTCCTTAGGTAGCTGGTTGCAGCCTGGAGTAGATTTTATATTCAGCCGACTCATAACATCTTTGGTCGTGATGTAATGGAATAATAATAATAACAACAACAACAACAACAAATATGCCTGTTCTAGGTCTGGAAATTTGGAAAGAGAGTTGTGTTTTAGGAAGAATGACAATAAATTGTACTTCGAAAATGAAGTGTCACCTTCCACTTTTACCTGGAAGGGTAGGTAATCGGTCCGCAATTTGCATATGCCCATGTCTGTGTCGGTCCGCAATTTACATATGGGCTTAACTCTTACTTTCCTCCTGGTCCGCAATTTACATACCTCACCCATGGCGCCCCCACGAGAACCAGGAAAGTTAGCATAATCCCTGACGGTCAAGCTGTCCCTTCACTTTAGTCAGTTGCAGGATTGACAGAGGGTGCAAATCATGCCACGAGCGAACTCGAGTATTTGTGAATTGTCGGTTTAATGCTAAATGCGAAAACGAATTTTTCTTCACGAAGAGAAATGGAACGGCGAAGTGTCTTGTATGTCAGAAGATGGTGTCGGGGAAAAAGTAAAAGAAACATTTAGAAAAATATGATCAAGTGTATTACAACCAGATATTTCGTTATAAAATTTGTGAAACGCGTGTTGTTATTAACAATGAGAGATAGTTAAATTTTACGTTATTGTAATTTATATTACGAATACAAAATGAATTGCAATAGTAAAGATTGACCGTTAAATGCGTGGAAGTTGTCGAGCAATTTAACCTGAATGAAACCTCCCCTTTTCAGTAACTACAGACGTTATTTCAAGTCTTTAGATGTTAAATTCAACATAATTCAACGCATTTCCGCCTTAAAAGCCGCAGGGCTTTTCTTCCACCGAGGGCTCGGGCAGTGGCCACTGCCCCAAAAATGAGTCTTTCACTAGAAGCCGGTGGGGCATGATAGGGCTGCCATCGCCATCGTGGGGCGCGTTGCTGGGGCCCTTGTGCAAGCCTGACGCTTCTTTCTGTAACTTGAAAACATAATGCATCACATTAATTGCTGGATGTTGTTTAGAAACACACGTGACAGATGACTGATGGACATTACGTTTATACATACTTTTCTAATCTTATAAAAACGCTTATAAATCTTTGATCTTAAAAAAAGACATTGGTCAATTTTTTTTGGTCGTAAAGGCTAAATAACGTAAATTTCAGCCGTTCATTTCAACATCTTCCATTTACAGGAAAACACGCTTCCTATTAGTTTTCTTGCGTAGAATACTTACAACCATAATACCTACCTTATCCTGGTCAGTTCTATTTAACCATCTTTTTAACATAATCAATGTATATATTTAAAACACCAAGGGATTTCGTTTCGAAAGAAATTTGAACATTCTACTCAACCAAATTTTGTGATTTTTTCTTTCAATGAAAAGTAGTAGTCCCCAGATGTATTTTTATTAATACGTTCAAAGGGAAAACAACCAGTTTTAATAATATTCCAAAATTAATAGAATAAAAAATTATTTACTATTATTTTTTTCATTACGCTGTTTTCACGAAGTATTTTGTTGTCTGGGTTGTTTTGTATTGCGAGATGAAATAGACCTATGAAAGCAGTCAACGTTTCATAGCAAGATTTGTAAGGTCAAAGATCAATGACCGTTTTTAAATGTGTTTTTAAGAAAGAGTGTATATAAAATCAATGTTCATAAACCATCTAATATGCGGCTTTTTAAAAAAAATCAGAGTTTTCAAAAATTTTAATTATTGTTTGGGAGTAACATAGTGGTGGGTATTTTAGTACTTTGTTTTAAGTTGCAGGGATTTGCAGGATACCCTGCTTTGTACACAACGTACATGTAGAGATCTTCGTAAATCCAAGCACTAAGCATTCACATGCAATGTATTTACTATTATCTATATTTTGATAAACACTCATTGCCGATTTCAGTATTGAAAATGTTGACCAAAAAGTCGTTCATTTAAAGTTTTCTGACATCAAGAAAACAATTTATAACACATGACAATTGCTTCGTGCTTCAAAGTCATATCTAGACATCGGATGTTTAGGAAAATGTCTATTTTACTCTAATGAAAATATTGAAAGGCAGTTTATATTTATATATATATATATATATAAAGAATTATGGAAAATTAAACATTTAAAATTTTTATTTTGCCTTTTTTGGTATTTAGTGATGTAAATGCCTTTTTAGACACATTTTTTCCTTTATAAATGCTATTTTTTCTTTAAAATGTATGTATTTTTCTTTCTACTCTTGTTTTTCAAATATACGTTTATAAAATTTTCAGTTCTACTAACCATATTAATTGTCTACTGGTAGCGAATCTCCATTTTTGTCCTTCCTCGCCAACGGCTACAGCAGTTTCCTCGATACATCGTGCCTTGAAGAACCTCAACGCAAGAGACGCAGCCACATCCAACACCACGACCGAGGAATCCTGCTCACCACAGAAGACGGCGCGACTCCCCTACATCCAAGGTGTCACAGATAGGATCGGCAAGCCGCTTCGCAGATCCGACATCCGCCCGGTGTTCTACGCCCTCAACAAGATTGGAAGGAGCCTGGTCCAGGTGAAAGTCCGCCTTGACCCGTGTAATAACGCTGGGGTATAAGAAATCTCGTGCAGTTGTGGGTTAGCATACATCGGCCAAACTGATCGATCTGTAGAGGAACGCATGCCGTGAACACTACGCGCCATGACCGACTGAAAAACACCCACAAGTCGGCCCTAGCTCTACACGCCGCCGAAACCGGTCACCTTATTGAGTACAACAAGACCCGTACTCTTTACTGTGAGGACCGTTGGTGGCCACGATTCATTAAAGAGGCCTTAGAAGGCCCATCTAGAAGGCCCATTAACCTTAACAGGGATGATGGTCTCCGCCTCAGCTCTATGTGGAAACGGGCTGTTTCAACCCGCCAATCCGGCGCTTCTCCCTCGGGACACTCCCCCACGACCGACCAATGACGGGCGCCCTCCCGGTCGCCGATTGGCTGTTGCCCCCATTTGCCTCTCAGGAGCCGCTTTTTACACTTTTTACACTTTACTCTTCCTTTCTCTTATTTTCTGCACCACATGGTTTTCCTCTTCCCTTTGCCACATTATTTTGCGTCCCACTCGCCCCCCCTGCCTCGCTATAGCTCTGTCTTTCCTTCACCAATACCGTACCACCTGCACGCTTCCTATTAGCCATTCCCGTGACGTTCACCTCTTCTCCCCTATATTAGGCGACCTCGCTAGCCATTTGGCAGCAGTACGCTCTGAGGAAGGCCACAATATGTTGGCCGAAACGTCAGCCACCAAATCGACGACGCGGCTCATCCCGGATAGCCTGGACAACATGAATTCCGGCCGCGGAAGCCTACGCAATCAATATTGAGGGGAAAATACTAAAATTTTCAGAAACAATGTACATGACCTTAAACCAAGAACTTACTTTGCAGAACACATTTTATTTGAAGGAAAAATCTCTATCTTCAATTTTGTAGTTGAGAAAGACGCCGAAAAAAATTCAAACTTTCACAATTTTCGAAAATTCAGAGTTATCCGTGAAAATTGGACCTATGTCCATGTTAATAGTGTATTTTACTCCCTTTATACAAGAAATTTGAAGAAAAAATTTGGAGCCGTTTTTGAGAAAATTTTGAAAATCCCCGGGAGCTTCATATACAGTACCTCCAAATTTTGAAGACTCTTTTTCAAAATCTCAAAGCTTCGACTAGAATCAGATCGACCTGGCAATATCCATTTTGGAAGAAATCGTACGTGTGGTTTAGGCGCTAGCAGTGTTTACAGACGGACGTTTTCCTTTCAATTGGTTTTTCGGTATCAAGGACCTAGAAAACATGGTTTCTGGCTACACCACGTGTTAGGGGATTTTTTTTAAATTTAGCAACTGGTTTTATCCACTTCTTCGTTTTCACGGCCCGGCAATGAATTTATTCCCGCCGAAAATTCCCCGGGGGGCTTCATGTACCCCCAAATTTTGAAGTATGTTTTTCAAAATCTCAAAGCTACGACTAGAACGAGATCGACTGGGGAATATCCATTTTGGAAGAAATCGCACGTATGGTTTAGGCGCTAGCAGTGTTCACAGACGGACGGACGGACGGACAGACGGACGTTTTCCTTTCATTTGGTTTTTCGGTAATAAGGACCCACAAAAGAGGGGGTTCTGGCTACACCACGTGTTACGGGATTTTATTTCTTAATTCAGCAACTGGTTTTATCCACTTTTTCGATATCAGCGCCCGGCAACGATTTTTTTTCTGGCGAAAATTCGCCATTTTTTCGCGCAGCATTACATAATTTTCCCTATACTACGTATATGACTCCACGTATACGTACGTATACGGGAAAGTAAAAATCCCCTAACACGTGGTGTAGCCAGAAACCCTGTTTTGTGGGTCCTTAATACCGAAAAACCAATTGAATGAAAAACGTCTGTCTATCATTCCGTCCGTCTCCCGTCCGTGAACACTGCTAGCGCCTAAACCATACGTACGATTTCTTCCATCATAGATATTCCCCAGTCGATCTGGTACTAGTCGAAGCTTTGAGATTTCGAAAAAGATTCTGTAAATTTTGGGGGTACTTTACATGAAGCCCTCCGGACATTTTCAAAATTTTCTGAAAAACAGCTCCAAATTTTTTCTTTAACTTTCTTGTAAGAATAGAGTAAAATACACTTATTAAGATGACATAGGTTCTATTTTCACGGATAACTCTAAATTTTTGAAAATTGCAAAAGTTTAAATGTTTTCGGCGTCTTTCTGGAACTACAAAATTGAAGATAGAGATTTTTCCTTGAAATAAAATTTGGTGTCCAAAGTGAGTTCTTTCATGAAGGTCATACACATTTTTTAAAAATGTTTAGTAGTTTTCGCGCAATATTGCATACAATATGTGCAATTTTAAATAATTACAAAACAAGGTTTTCTTAAACCGGCTCCAAATTGTTTCTTTAAACTTTTGGTAGTTGTGTCTAATGTATTTTATGAGATGACAGAACGCCTTCCGGTCTATTCTTTTGTTTTTTTCAAAAATTGCAAAAATAAATTTTTTTGACCCTTTCTCTCACGTTAATATTAACACAAGCCTTCATTTGTTGACATTATTATATTAAGGAGTATATGAGTTTTAAATAATGGCAAGTAAATTTTCTCTAAAACACAACCGTTTTCTGTGAAAAGTAGCTCAAAATGCCGCATTTTCAGAAACGCTCAAACGTCATTTTCTCATATATGGCTGCAAATTTTTTCTTCAAACTTTTGTAACGGAAAGTGCTAATTGCACTCTTTAATATTACGTAAAATTTATTTTGAGGTATTATATTGTTTTTTTCAAAAATTATTTAAATGTAATTTTTTTAAAGATCTCTCACATCTGTAATATGCACATTACCAGCAATTTATAAAGATTATTATATTTGTGAGTGTAAGTGTTTCAAATAATTTCAAATAAAGTATTTGGAAACACAAAAAATTTTCTGTGAAAACGAGCTTCAAATTTCGCATTTTTAGTGGCGCTAAAACGCAATTTTCTTGAAAACGGCACATAATTTTTAAAAGAAAATTGCCATTTAGTACTAGGTTTTTGTGTTCCTCAATCTTCTAAAATTAATATTTCTTTTTTACCAATAGGAAATAGAAAAATTATTATATTAAACGCCATATTGTTCTATTCTTTTGTTGGTCAAAAATTGAAAAAATGTAATTTTTTTGACTTGTCTCTCACGTCGTTAATATTTACATTAGTAGCGATTTGTTGACATTATTATAATAATGAGTACATGTAAAAAAGACATTAAAATGTCTTTAAATAATCTCAAGTTACGTTTGTCGAAAACTCAACCTTTTCTGCGAAAACTAGCTCAAAATTTTGCATTTTCAAAATCTTCAAACGCCATTTTCTCATGAATGGTTCAGTTCTCATGAATGGAGAAGAAAGGGTGCAACAAAGATCAATACAAAAAGAAAAAAGATTACAAATTCTTTGCTGTGATACAACTGCAACAAACACTTGACGTCTTTCTTGAAGAAATTTGGACAGGGCATCGTTCTTTCCGTGCTGTCATCACATATACGAACTTATTTTACAATGTGTGTTTGAATATAAAACACGTAATGTAGCAAGCAATCCTGACACCACTTTTTTAGCATTTTAAGGAAATCTAGAAAGATTTAATGCCATTAATTTTGAAAGTGGCAAAGAGAATATGGGAATCTTCTTCAATGAGTCCGAAATTAAATAAATGTTGGACTTTTATGAAAGTAACAAACTAAGATACATTTTCCCGGGGTAATGCATCTACCTCGATAGATGGCTAAGATATATTTAATATTTGAAACGTTTCTACTAAGCCAAGAATCTGAACTACCTTGTGTAATTAAAATTCCTTAAATAATATATCTCTTAATTGTAACACTTTATGTCAAACCGTGGCTTTAGGACAGTGCAGCTGTAAATGCTCCTTATCAAGATGTTTGATAAAATTTCTAAACACGCTTGAAAGGATAGATTCCATAATTTCAAAACCATTTAAAAGAATGTAAAGACCGTATGTAGTATTTCTTAGAAGAATTGTTTGTCGTACCGATTTCTGATGATAAAGTAGACGTTACAAATCAAAATCAAAATGGTAGAGAATTTAGCCTGAGTAAATCTACACATGGAAGGGTTTTATATTCCTTTATGTGAAAAATTGGATGGAGAATAATATGGTAAGCTCAAATGTACCCCGATGACCGTTCTTTAATTTTTATTTCCAACAGGCCACTTTTGACCACGCAGGGATGCTGAGAATATATCAGGAGAGATCAGCATTATGCTGGATCCGATTTTTACTTCCCAGGGTTGTTAGCCCTGGGTATGGAAGATGAATGATGATGATAGTGAGGGGTGAAAGAACACATACATATAGACATACACAAATACACCCATGCCCGAGGCGGGACTCGAACCCACGACCCTGCGGTGCGAGATCGCCACGACACTATTGCTTTAGCGATCTCGACCATGGGGACGGCCAGTTATTTAAGTATTAATTCGTTAATATACAATATATCTCCTAATTCAATTTAATCTTAATTTCAATAAAAAACAATAGCCGAAATTGTGTGAACCAAAAGCAGATATCAGTTCTCTTGCCTGAAGATGGATACTAGTTTTATTCAAAACTGTCCTTTGACCTGGTAATGCAACTCTTCATATTTAGAAGCTAAAAGGTTATTTATAAAGTTGAAAGCTGTGAATGACTGCGCTGAAAGGCCTGTTGAAATAATGTAAGGTTTTCATGGACAAGTGGACGACTTTCATGAGGAGCGAACGCAATTTTATGTTGTGTTGTTCGAGAACATATTGTACTCGAGAACTGTACGCATATAGTAAGAAAGAAACCCTAAAAAAGTATCCACAAGAAAAGTTAAAAGTATAACACAGTCAAAAAGATTGAAAATGAATTAAATTATAATATAAAATTATATATTAAAAATGTATCAGTAGTTTTCTACTAACTTAACTCAATAAAACCAATGATCCCTAACATTCAAATTTCGCGCTCAAGTCGGCACGGGTTAATATGGACATATTGAGATGAAATTTTATTTTCGGGTAAATTTGACCAAATGGAAAATATTTAGGGGGTGAGCCCCAAAAAAATTGCAAAAAACATTTTTCGGGCAATATAAGGGACACCCTAATGTATACTGTCCAGTCTCATCGCAGTCATTTCTCAAGAGGACCACGAGGTAGGATATCGCGTACACGCTTCCTACCACGCATTCCTGCATCACTACCCATCAGACAGAATTGGGAAGGAATTAGAATTGAGGTGTTAGAACCCTTCACAGGGACTGGACTAGGCGCTGTGAAGTAAGCAAACGCGTTTTGTTGGGATAGAACCCGGACCTCAATATTGTGATTTACACTTACACCTATCTCGAGTATCTCTTATACGGCCGTCAGACACCAACACCTGAGCGTATGCGCAACATGTGTCGCTAAATGTGAGTTGTTCTTGCTTCTGATTGCAATGTTTAATGCCAGTGGGTTTCAGTCATTTTCTGCTTGAATCTGTCTTCCTGAATCTTTCTTTCCTCTCTTTACTGTCTCCCAGAATCTTTATGACCTCTCTATGATTCCCAGAATCATTCTGTTCACCGGCATGAATCATTTTGTCTGAAGCCAGATTTTTTCTCTTTTCTGCACAGTCGACTAATACAGTCGACTCCGGTTATAGTGAACTTGTGGGGACTAACGTGTTTGGTTCACTATATCCGAGGTACACTATATCCGATGATGTCAAAATTAAATGTAATTTCTCCACAATTAATGATTTTATTAATACACCGCAAAATTCATTAACTTGCACAAAAAGAAAATTTAAATATCTTTACTTTTACAAAAAAAAAAGTTTTGAATTGTTTGCTTCGTACATTTTTCATTAGATTCTCTCCAGAGTTCGTGCTCTCTCCACACTTGATTTTGCATTGTCCTCTGTCTCTAAGTATTGTAATGTTATGACATCTTTCAATGCCTCTTGCACTGTTGGAACATCATCCCACTTTCGGAAGGCTCTTTTAATCGCCTAATGACATACGAGATCCAATTAATTTCCAGGAATTAATGTAGGTTATATTTACTACGTTCACTATAGCCGAGATTCAGGTTCACTACAACCGAATCTTCTTATTTTATTTGTAATGTATGTGAAACGGGACCAGTGACTGAAGTTTACTATAACCGAGGGATCACTATATCTGAGTTCACTATAAGCGGATTCGACTGTAGTTTCTTACAATGACTCTCTCGGTCGCCGGTTGTACCATCTGGTAGTTTCAAAGCACAAGAGTCCACAAAATCATTCTCCCTGTCAATGGAGTCTAAAGTATCGTCACCCGTTTCTCTTTTTTGTCTGCGTCTTAGAAGTTTCTTCGCCATTTCCCTCCAGGGACGGGAGTTCACTTTCCTCCGCGGGGAAGGGGGAGATAAAGACGCCATGTCGTAACAATTGTTGGCGCTCACCAGCTCGGTCGGAAGAACAGCGTGCGGGGCAGCACACAGTGGGTTGAAAAGGCTTAGGATGCTCCGTACGCTCATTTATTCTTTCTAGCATGCTACATACTCTGTCATTTAAATATAGTTTTTGAAAGTGAACTGATATAGAGAAAGTAACGGTTTGCTTCAAAAATATATGTTGAGATTTTGACGGAAATACCCGTTTTAGGGGTCCCTGATGTTGATTTTTCAAAACATCCGTTCGTTCGACTATCCGTCGTTTGTGACTGGCTCAACGACCGTACATGAAAAGAAGTATATATAGTGTAAGTATATATAGTGAACGAGTGGTGCCACAACAGCACATACTTTCTCGCATAATTTCTTACATTTGCAATTTTCGAAAATTAAGGGAGCTCAACGAAAATTATACCTGCGCCATTCTTCTAAGTGTTTCGGATGTGTTCCGAGCAGGGTGATTGCGTCGGGCCGTTACATTCCAAAAAGCGGACAGCAGTGGGTGGTGAGTGCGGTGCGACGGACGCGAATAAGGATTAAGGATTTAACAGTCCGCCTTCCGTTAAGGACAATCCAAACAAATGACATTAGCTAAAGAGGGCGAATGCGTTGTCCTCTAAAAAAGTGTATTTTTCTTTCCTGTATTTTCTCTTGCAAGAAAGTGCTAAAATAAAAAAAAATGCATTTTTATGCAAATTTCGCTGATTTCATCGATTTTAATATCATTTCAATGGTTCTTGCTTCAAAAAATATTTACGAGATGGAACAAATGTACCACAGAATTTCTGAGTAGCCTATTCGATTTCTTCTCTCTTATATTGTAATGCCAGCCGTTGTGAGTACTGTGTAATGTAAGGTTCCGATGACGCCTATCGGCTCCATTGTCAATTCGGCCGATTTTGAGATAATAAAGGCAGAGATTTTCTTTTAAAGAACAGTCCAAACAGAAAGTTTGCAGGCTGAGTTCACTTGAACGAAAGGAAGAAGCCTTGATTACATCAGTAACATATCCAACAGTTTGAGTTGTTCATTTGAAGTAGTTTTTAATCCAATTTTTTTAATGTCATTTTTCTTTCTTTTTAGGGCATTTTAAAAACATTTTAAGAGTATTCTATGGATCGTTCTTGGCAATGTTTTAGGTCACCAAAATCCGCCTCCTAGACCAATCCATCTGTTTGCAACCTGCCACCGTGTCCGTTAATTGCTCTTTATCGGCCTAATAACTGTTCTTAAAGACCTCGCTTTTGCGAGTGCGTGCGCCACACGTGTGTTCTGCGCAGAGTGGGTGTGACGGCGCCGTTCCGTCCCAGAAAGCGGACAGCAGTGGGCGGTCAGAGCGGGGCGAGGACGCGGGCGGAAAAGTGAGTTTGGAAAGCCACCGCTCGCGTGGCGAGGGGATGGGGCGAGGGGCGAGGGGCAAGGGGCGTGCGGCGGGGCGCGCGGAAGGGGAAGCTGGCGGCGGAAGGGGTGCGTTGGGTGGACGCCGGAATGAAACGAAGGACGCTCTACAATGCTGCTGTAGCGCGAGCGGTTGCAACTTATACGCCTTGTATTGGACAGTAAGATTCAGGAGAAAACCGGGATGTAGAAAGAAAGTGACAGAGTGGTGTAAAGGCTGGGAGAAGAAATAATATGAAAGCTGGGGGGATGAGATGAAAACAAAATAATATGATAAAATAATATAATAAAATAATATGTGCTGCGGTAGCGCGAGCGGTTGCGACTTCCCACTGACGCTTGCTTCACTGTTTGAGAAAAAAAGTCTAGGTTTTGACGGAAATATATACTATTTTGGGTGTACCTCATATCAAAAAAAATTTAAAAAACATATCTTATGTTTACCTGTACATACGTCCGCCTGTGATCAACACTAGCTCCTAAACCGTACACTGGATATTATATGCAATTAATATTGTTCGATCGTTCTTCCAGAACTGGGGGAATGAGGATAGTGATGCTAGAGGTAATGAGTTATAGAAGATAAATTATTATTGAATAATGTATGAGATAGAGCATAAAACGGATCAGTGTAGATGAAAATTCATGAAACGGTGAATCGGTGAGAGGCGAAGTGAAAAATGTGACTTACCCATTAGATTGTAAAACATGCTGTGGAACTATGCCTTGTTGTTGAAGATTAAGACTCAGAAAGAAGTTAGATATAGGGTAAGAGTGGTTTGTAGTCTGGCAGAAGAAATAGTAGGAACGTTAATATGAAGATATGAAAAAAAATTAAAACGATCACTAGAGCAGAACTACAGTCATACCAGCATGATGATTTTCAGGCTGGAAAGGGGTGAGCAACGAAATTATATACTACAGAGAAGTATTTTTTGGTTCATCCAAATTCGTGCGTTAGATGTGTTTACTAATAGGAGAGGGTGTCAGAGAAGAATGTAGAGCAAATAGGCGGGAGAGAGGGTACCTTAATCCAATTTAGTTAATGGCAAGAATAGAATAGGGAAGAAAAACTAATAGGCCTCGTCTAAATCACTCAGCATATAATTTGTTTTTTCAATCTGAATCTTTCAATCTATCATCAAACTAAAAATATCGACATATTCAGAGACTGAATATGGACAGTGAAATGTTAGAATTTTGTGTGAACAGTAAATAACAATGTAATTACAAACAAAAACCTTCTTAACCTATGAAATTAATTGAGAAAAATCTACATTTCTGGACATGAGTTTGGTAATCTTTGGAAACAATATATGGATCTGCGAGGGTGGATTTAAAATATGTGACTTTTTAAAGAAGAAAAGTGGTTTTTGAAAATTCAACTTCATTTCCCAACGCAGTCTCCTTTTAGCTCAATACACATTCCCCAAGGTTTTTATAATTTTTTTAGCCTTCGAAAAATTTTATTTTTCAAAGTCTGCAAAATACTGGTTTATTGTTTCCATAGAGTCTTCATTGAACATGAATTTCTTCCCACAGAGACAATTCTTCAGATTCCCGAAAAGAAAGAAATTACTCGGAACCAAATCTGCGGAATAGGATAGGTGAGGTAAAAGTTCGTAGCTAAATTCCGCAAATTTTGCCATGGCAGCAGCAGACATGAGCATGGATGCTTTGTCCTGATGAAAGACAATATTTTTCTTCTCCAGATGTGGTTGTTTCTGTAACAATTCCTTGTGAAAACGATCCAATAATGCGGCATAATATGAATCCTGTTATTCTTTTGCTCTTTTCCATGTAGCCACTAAATATCACACGTTGCGAATCCCAGACAACAATCGCCACGATTTTCCTGCCGACGGAACTGTTTTCACCTCCTTTGGAGCACGTTCGTCGGAACAAAACCCACTGCTTGAATTGTTTGGTATCGGGTTGAAAATAATGTATCCACGTTCCATCAACTGTTACATAACGCCTCAAAAATCCATTTGGATTACGCTTGAACATGTTCAAACGCTCCTGTGAAATGGGACGATCACGGACGATTTCGCTTGTTGTCAATCGTCAGCAGTCGCGGCACCCATCTTGCCCACAGCTTTTTCATGCCCAAGTGTTCGTGTAGAATGTTGTTCACTCTTCATACGAAATGTTTACAATCTCTACTATCTCCCTTTAATTCGTCGGTCTTCCATCACAATATCCTGAATTTTGTTCACCATTTCTTCATTTATGACTCCAACCGGCCGCTTCTGTGCGCTCTGCATCACTTGTGCTCAAATGACCAAAATGACATTCTGTGAACCGCTTGTGGTCCATAGCATGCGACGGAGCAGAGTCCCCATAATATTTTCTCAACTTCTCTTCCGTTTCCTTTAAAGTTTCCCCATGCAAAAAGTAGTGCTTGATCAACACTCTAAATTCACTTTTCTCCACTTTCACAAAGCAACTCACACCTTCTGCTTTCGGACGCTCTCAACAACAATCTAATGAGCAGATGGCAACAATATCATGCAAAGGTTCCCAAAATAGACTTAAGACTTCAGTGCCAACAATAAACCTGCTAAGTGAGCGCGAACTATTGTCAATCTGCCTCCGTATGTCACAAAATTGTCCCTTACATCTAATGACATGAATAATATGCTAGTAGATGGCAGTTTTTCATAATTGGATTCTTGGAAGGAGGTACAAGGAAGAAAAGGAGCTGGGATTCATATTGTGTACTGATAATTAACTTTAAGAAAACAAAACATTTAATAAAAAAGATATAAGAATGAAGGTGAAGAATAATCAAATAAGGAAGAATATCGGCGAATAAAATGTATTTTGTGGAACAAATCCTATCAGCTTGCGAATAAACAGAGAAATCATAAACACTTATGTACTTTTGTCGCTCACATGCTGGTTCACAAACACGGACACTCACACATAAAGAAACAAATATTTTTATGCCTGCTTCCGAAAAAAGGAAAGAAAAATTTTAAACATTGTCCTGGCAAGTAGAATACGAAATGAAGACATAAGAAAGGCAACACAAGTTAATTACGTTGAAACCATCGTTAGACATCTGAAATGGCGTTGGCCAGGTTACGTCATACGACTTCCCCATACCCGCTGGACTCGCCGAATCACTGCTTGGAATTCAAGTCTTGTAAAGAGAAACGGCGGGAGGCAGAGAAGAGGTGGTCGGACGAACTAAAAACGCTGTTTGGCAGACAATGATCTACCTCGGTAAAGGCTCGTCAGAAGTGGAATATCATGTGTAAATCCAACACAATGAACGCATTCTAGATTATTCAATTTCTCACCAACTTGATAAGCGAAAATGCCAATGCGGAAAGTAGCAAGCTGAAGTGCTAGATAATGAGCTTTGATTAGTGAAGTCAAAGTGAACAGTGTTAAATTTGACAGTGACAAAGTGAATAGTGTTACATTTTCATGTTTGTTTGTACATAGCTTGTGTATAAGGAAGTTCCCGAATTTGGTGCTCGGGAATCCTACCACTGTGTAACCCACCCGACAACTGCTGGACTTATTATTATTATTATTATTATTATTATTATTAATGTTAATAATGAACATAATAATATCTATCGATTTCATCCCAAACTTAGTGAATTTTGCAAGGCTAGTATGAAGTCGTAGAATACCAGGTTACTACTACACACCAACAAGAATGTAGTAGAAACCAGAAATATTCGGTTTTAAGAGGGAATTTTCCAAGGAGATTCGCTATCCCCTCTGCTGTTTTCCATTAGTTTGATCCCATTATCTAGACAGTTGTCGCACACTGACTTTGGTTACAGGATCCATAGTGATGAAAGATCAGTATCACATTTGTTTTACATGGATGATCTTAAAGTGTTTGCTAAGAATGAAGCGATTCTCTCCCAAATGCTGTCTGTCATCAATGATTTCAGCAATGACATATGCATGAAGTTTGGTCTTGACAAGTGTGCAAAAATCAACTTAAAGAGAGGCAAAGTGACAACGCCAGAGAACATTGAAGTTGATAAGCACACTGTGATTCAAGATCTTGAGCCAGGTAAAACTTACAAATATCTGGGAATTGAAGAATGAGAGACCATCTCGAACGACACAATGAAAGAGAGAATTTACAGGGGGTATTACAGAAGAATGAGGCTTATGCTGCAGTCCGCTCTGAACCCCCGAAATAAAATATCAGCAATAAGTAGTTTGGTGGTGCCTGTAGCCGAATACACTTTCCGTCTGATGGACTAGACTGAGCAAGAAATTCGAATCATGGATCGAAAAACTAGAAAACTGCTTACAATGCATCATGTTACCCACCCCTCGATCTGATGTACATAAACTTAATGTGTCAAGGAAGGAAGAAGGAAGAAGCCACAGACAAACTGAAGCGTCCTGGCATAATTCATTTGTCGGGATGGGAAAGTATGTAGCCAGCCATCAAGATGACCCTCTAATGAGGCAGGTCATGAAATCTGACCGAAGAATGGGAAACAGAGGCATTGTAAGTGTAGCAAGAAGCATTGCAAACAAGACTATGCAAGACACGCAAAATAACACAGACACTGAACTCCTGATGCTTCTCAACACGAAATATGAGACACCAAAAATGTCAAAGAAGTCGTAGAGACACAAACCACTACATGCTCAGTATCTAAAAGAATGGTGAAGGTGCATATCAATAAATATCAATCATTTATGTGGCTCAAAAGGGAAGGAATGAGCCAGAATCGGAAATACTCGTAATAGCTGCCCAAAATCAGGCTTTGTGCACAAATCGTGATAAAGCTGTTCTCAAATTTTCCAAGAAGATAAATGTCTAATTTTGCTAGGAACAAGTAGAAATCATTGATCATATTGTCTCAGCTTGTCCAAGTTCTAGCAAAGACTTGAAAAGACACGAAAGGGTGTGTAATTACCTCCACTGGCAGATCTGTCCCACACTCAAAGTTCCAAACACATGCCCCATGTGATACGCACACTCACCAAAACCGGTGACGTCTGTGGAACTGTGCACAATATTGTACGACCAATACATTCAAACCTGATCGCACGATAGCGGCAAACAAACCGATATTGTTATCCGGGATTTGGAGAAAAAATCGTGTCTCCTTGTAGACATTGCTATGTCATGCAATCAAAACGTCGTAACCAAGGAGGCAGAGAAACGTCTTAAATACAAGAGTTCATAACTCCAGATCAGCCGAATGTGGCGCGTAAAAGCACAGGTCGTACCGATAGTCATCGGAGATCTGGGATTTGTTCCGCAAAACTTGGGTAAACTCCCAGTTAATTCAACAGACAAGGAAGTGCAAGAAATTGCTTTATTTGGAGCAGCCCACATCGTGCGTAAAGTATTGTAGAGGCACCAACAGTCCCTAGATCTACTCCTTAGAAAGCTGCTTGCAACCCGGAGTGGACTTTATAATCAAACGACTCATAACATCTCTAGTTGTGAATTAGAGGAAAAATAATAATAACAATATTGAAATTGTTGTTATTTTTCCTGTTGATCCTGGTATTATGTTGTAGACACGTAAATGGTAAGCTTTAAATAGGTTAGGACCATATAGGATCAATCTAAGTAAGTAGATTTCAGGAATTAAAACTTTTGTAAATAGTACATTTATTTTTAGCTAGACGTTTCTCACATTTAGCATGTGCCTTGTCAAGAGCAATACAGATATTGAAAAAACGGCAGCTGACAATAGAATAGACTGTACAGATTAACATAAAAAACAAATACAAAAATATTAAAATCACTATTTACAATTTAGGTGTTTACATGCATAATTTGGTGTTTGCGCGCAATATTGCGCGATAATGCGCGAACACTACAAAAATTTTCAAAAAAGTGTACATGGCCTTAATGAAAGGACTAATTCTGGAAAACAAATTTTATTTCAAGGAAAATATCTCTATCTTTAGTTTTGTAGTTGTAGGAAGACGCTAAAAAATTCAAAATTTTTAATTTTCAAAAAAATTCAGATTTAACTTTTAAAATCTGATAGGATGTTTTACTCCATTCTTACAAGAAATTTAAAGCAAAAATTTGGCACCGTTTTTGAGAAAATTTTGAAAATATTCGGAGGGCTTTTTGTAAAGAACCCAAAATTTTAATAAATGTTTAAAAGTAGTAGGGAGTAGCTATTATTATAAAAAGAAGGCTTATTCATGCTAATATATCAGTACCAACTTCAAAAGACCTAGAAATGGTCGTCCATACAAATAACTTTCCATTGGTAAGATAACAATAATTTCTGCCCATAAACCTCCAAACAAACTCCTTTCAATTAACATTATAAAAACAATTTTTACCAACAATGACAACAAATTTTAATGGGTGATCTAAATGCAAACACAGAGCATGGGGATGCAGAACTACCACTCCCTAAAGGAAAAGATCTATTTAACATTTCTACAACAGAGTGTTGGACAATTCATGCTCCAGTTCAATCCACTCATTATCCTTATAATTCAAATTTAAATCCAGACATAGTCGACAGAATATTGTCGCAAAATATAAATATATCAATATTTCAATACCCAATTCCAGCCTTAAATTGGAATCATGAACCAATTTTGAAAACTTTTTAAAAAATTTCTCCTGCCTTCTATTCCCACAAATCCCTTATTTGCGGACCCATCAATTGGGATCATTTTCAATCAAACATAATAAATTTAGACTCGTATCCACATAAACTATATACATCTGAGGACATTGACCTAGCAGTTACAAGTTTTCAAAATAACATATACACAGCTATTCAACACTCTACCTTAAAACAATATTATCACAAAAAAATTATGAACAAATCCAATTCCTACAAAGTTTACTGAACTTTATTACTTATAAACATAGAATAAGAAGAAAATGGCAGTAACACGTAATCCATCAATTAAATCTACTCTGAACATTCTAATAAGAAAAGTTAAAAATAAATTGGAAATTCACAGACTTACACAATTTAATAATTTTACTTCTCAATTACAGCCTCTTCTTCACTATGGGCAGCTATAAGAGTAATAACTAATGATAAACAACAAATTTTAACATTAAAATCAAAAAACACAGTAGCTACTACTGATGAAGAAAAAGCCGAAGTCCTAGCAACACACTTTCAAATGACCTTCTCTAATAACTCTTCTTTAAATTCTTCATTTTCTAATATATTTCACAAGAATTAAACAGACCCTTTTATACAGTGCCAGAAAGAATAAAATTTATTTCACCATCGGAAATTAAATTTCTCATTAAGAAACTTAAAAATAAAAAATCCCCAAGAATTGATAAGATAATAATAATAATAATATATTTATTAGGCTACAATTGGCTGATTGCCAGGTGGTAACCATACGTCTGTAGCTTTACAATACATCTACATTTGCAATTAACAAAAACCATTTACAATATAACACAATCAAATAAATTACAACTACTACTACGTCAAAGGATGGAACAATCAATAGATTTCTCTAGAGACCCTCAAAACCAACCGTTAACATTATTAATACTTTTAAAAATGTGCACGTACATACACACATTCATGCTTACACGTACACACATACACATACATCCACACATACACATACATACACACATACACATACATACACACATCCACACAAGATCTCTAATATTCTATTAAAAAAGCTACCCCCAAAGTAATAAGTTCAGTCACTGCAATCTACAATTCTTGCTTACGAATTAACTACTTCCCTAAATCCTAGAAAATTGCATTAGTAGTACCCATTCCAAAACCAAATAAAGATCATAATAAAACTGAAAATTATAGACCAATAAGTCTCCTTTCTATTTTATCAAAAAGTTTGGAGAAAGCAATCTTAGCCAGATTGAATAAATTTATTAATCAAAATAACATAATTCCTCATGCACAATTTGGTTTCCACAACAATCATTCCACAACACACCAACTATTAAGACTAACAAATTACGTAGCATCAAATTTTCAAAAGTCAAATCATACTCTCACATTATTTCTTGATATAGAAAAAGCATTCGACAGTCTGGCATACTGGTCGTCTTTATAAAATGCGACAAATTGGCTTTCCTTACTATCTACAACAAATTATTAAAAGTTTCCTCACATCTAGACGTTTTAGAGTCCAAGTTAATAAAGAAACATCCACAAATCATCCAATACATGCTGGAGTCCCTCAGGGGTCACCACTTTCACCAAACTTATTTAATGTATTTATTTGTGATGTCCCAACTCTTAATAACTCTGAGATAGCCTTCTTTGCGGATGATATTGCAGTTTTTACTTCACACAAAGACCTACCAATTGGTCGAGACAAATTACAAGCTGACTTAAACATACTTTCTAAATGGCTTCAAAAATGGAATCATACTATTAATTCTAATAAATGCCAAGCAAAAGTATTTTCACTAAAAAGACTAAAACCAATATACTCTTTAATTTTAAACAATAAAGCAATTCAATGGCTTCCATCTACAACCCCGACCAAATACTTAGGACTACTAATTGATAAAAGATTAACATGGAAAGATTATGTTTCAAAAATAGCTAGCAACACATTTATTAAAATGCTAAAATTATATCCTCTAATTACTAAAAATGCTAAATATATCCTCTATTAAAATTCTAAATTAACATAGAAACTTCATTATCCATCTTTAGATACATCATTCGGCCCTCTCTTACATATGCCTGTCAAATATGGGGAGGTACAGCCCCTACCAATTTCAATAAATACAAGTGATTCAAAATAAATTTCTTCTGTGGACATTAAAAGCTCGCTGGTTCACTAGTTCAACAGATACAGATACAGCAAGAACTTTCTATTGTATCATTAAAAACTTGTGTAACGAAATTAGCATCAAAATTCCATACTAACTTACCTTTATGTCCTGCAACTAAGACATTTTCACTCTGAAAATCAGCCAACCCACAACCAAGAATTAAAACCCTTCATGCTAAAGACTTGTTACAGTCCTCCATAATTTGCTGACAATAATTTCAAACAGTAGAATTATTCAAATTCCAATTATGTATCAAATTGTTAAATGTATATAAAATAGATAAATTATTTCAAGTATGTTAGAGGTCCCTAAATGGTCTGACCTCCAAAATGTTACTGTAAAATTGTACAATGCAAATCAAGGATGTAATTTCCATACGTAGAAATTTTGTATGGAAAACAATTATGTAATTATAAAAATCCTTGGAAGACTAAATAAGTCGAACAAGGATAAATAAATTTTAAAAAATGTTTTAGCCGCTAGTAGTGTTCACAGACGGGTGGACGGACGTTTTGCAAAGTACCAAATTTTCTGTATCAGGGGACCCCAAAACGTGTATTTCTGTTAAAATGTCGAATCGATTTTCCGCAGCATTACATGACTTTCCCTATACTATATATTACTCCATATATACGTATGTATACGGGAAAGTAAACAACACACAAATGAGAAAGAAATACGGTATTAATCCGAATTGGTGTGGACAAGGTTGCCAGGGAAGATTGCACAACATCGCTGCCAGGAAACGATTCAATTTACAACCCTACGCTAGCATTATGCGTTTTCCTAGTCAAAGTCTTTAGTTAAGTGGAAGATTCGTTACAGCAGAAATAAAAAATTCTGTACAAACTACCCAAATTATGGGCGGTGATGTTCAGGCATGTATTGACAAGAGCTACGACAAATATTACTACGGTAGAAGATATCTCCCAGAAAGATGAGTCATTCAGTGTTGAAAACATTAAATTAAATTGTAGGAATTGAACATTTATTATACTTATGATTCAAAATAACAAATTTTATATATCAAGTAAATTTATAACAACTTTTTTATTGAATATTCACATACATATTTGTTTTTTGTTTATGAATATTACTAAGTACTACTTTTGTGTGCACCGTATTGTTTACGAAAATGTTGCTAGGCAATATTTACTACATTGCATATAATAATTAGGTATTTTATCTACCTCAAACGCATAAGTAAACTGCATACTCGTATAAAGGTGATCGGATAAGATACATAATTCTTTTCTTGACCATCGGTAAAACGGGTTACACTATACCAGTAGACATAGTGAGAAAGAGATTAAGACAAATATGATAGTACATTTCTTACATTATTTGTACACTAATATACATTTAACACTATTTCGAAAAAAACTAGTATTTCTGCAATATCGATTCTAAAGCAAAACCATTATTTTTCCTCTTTACATGTTTAATACCGTAAGTACCGTTCCTTCAAGATATTCACTGCAGTTACAATCTCCGAAAGCCAAAACGGAACAATGCGTCTCCAAGGTGAAAGAACGCGGCGCCATGCCAATTTTTTATTCTAAGAACACCCCTTCCCAGAAGGGGAGAAAAGCAAACAAGACAAAAATAATTGCAATGCTTTTAAAAAGCATTTCTGTGCAAATCCTGTTCTCAAGTACATACAGATGGATCTGCATTAACATGCGGATGAAAAGCAGAAGACTTCTAGACTCATACTACGTGAGAACGACTTGAAGGACGAACAGTAGATGTAGGCAGTTAGTGATACTTGACGCATGCACGTGTGGCAAATTGCCTATCCTCCAAGTGCTTCCCTCATTATTTCTTCTTTTTCTTTTTCGTATCAGCTCCCACTTCTTGCGTTCATTCGAACTTCGGGAACTGAGTAGTTAGTATTGTCAATCGTGTTAAAATCCAAAAAGCAACAAAACTAATTCTTTGTGTGTACGTACAAACGAAGGACAAGTGAAGAGTTGTCTTTATTACAAAACATGACATTGCGAAATATGCATTGCAACTATTATCATGTCAATAACACTGTAACTTCGAACGTTATTGGTTGAGAGTGGAATGTGACTCAGTGTGTCTCATTTGAGTCATTACAAGTAGGACTGATGGGAAAAGCCGGAATATCATACAAGAAATGTTGAAGAAAAGAAGACTAAAATCACACTTCAATTCACATGCACTGTGCCAAACCTTCTTGTATATTCGAAGAATATCTGTAACTTATTTAAAGTTTATAATTGTGTAAAAAAAACTGAAAATTTATCCTAATGATATAACCTCTTATTGAAACAATGTAGAATTAGGGAAGATATTTAAATTTTGACGAAGTTTGGATTACGGGATTAGCCTTTAAAGAATATTACAAAATTTTCCGAAAGAAATGTCCCGACATCTATTTGAGTTTGACGTGTTGTGAGCGAAAATATCCCCATTTTTTTTCGACATCACATATATTTACGACAATATCTGCCAGCGAGTTTAATTTAATATGAGCTTATCAGCGAGTTTAATTTAATATGAGTTACCAGCGAGTTTAATTTAATATGAGCTTATCACGGAATGGACAATCTCATGGACAACATAGGGACTACACATCCATTTTTAAAGTAATGTATTTACTACTATTAAAGATAAAAAAATAATTAAAATGCTTTACTGAAGTGGAGCACTTCTTTATTGTAGTGTTATAATATATTTACTAATGTACATTACTCTAAAAATAGTATATGCTTATTTTGTGCTTTTAAACACATTGTTACCAGTGCCCACAATAATGTGGGCGACGCGCTTGATACACAACAGAGGCTTTTGTGCTTTATAAAGCTGTGCTATTTTCATATTATGCCACACATATAATTCCATTGACGTTTGAATGTTAGTTGTCCATAACTTACTTTTCAACAAGAAGATAATGTTATCACATGACTTCCATTCTACTTAACCATACCTTTGAAACGCGAACAAATCTGTAAAAATTCAAAGTATCTGAATTAGACAAATAATGTTGCCTTCAACACTGCTGCCATCGAATGCTTCAATTTTCAAAGGGGAGAGACGACCAGGATAGCATTGCCATAGGCTTAGCATAGGATTGCCAAGTATTGCATATAACCCTCACCACCAATCATGACGTTTGAGAGTCATTATTTCAGCTGAGGGTGTAACGGAAGATCGACGCAGATAATTGTCTTGTGCATGTTTCCGGAGCTTCCAACATTAGATAACTTGCAACACCAGGTTGTCTGCATCCGCGTCCTCTCCCTTTCCCAGCTCACTTCACCTTTCACAACGCTTGACAACTCCCGTAGTCTTATCATAAATCGATCCAGCCCTACCTTCCCTCCAGCCAACCCTGATTCCAACCAATCCTGATTCTTCTTCTACCATCTATTTATTTTCTTGCAATTAATTATCAATAACACAAATATTCTGAATATTCCTCTCCTTTCTCCGTAGGACCTCCCCTCTACTACCAAGAATCCAATTTTGAGGGAACTGCTCTCTACACGAACATACTATTCATGTCATTACTTAAATTGGATCAAAAAAATTGGACCTCCTGTGCAGTAAACATTACTATTGTAATAAGAGCATACACATTTACGAGTTTGGTTTAACGAACAGATACTTCTCAACAATACATATTTTCATTTCTCTCCCCATTTCCAGCATGAAAACAACCATGCTGGAATGCTGAACTGCTGAACTCGTAAGACCTCTAATCTTCTTGAAATCTCACAGTCCTACAACTTCACGTTTTATTTGGGTCATATTATTTTGTTTTCATTCATCCCCCCCAGCTTTCATGTTATTTCTTCTCCCAGCCTTTACACTACTCTCTCACTTTCTTTCTACATCCCGGTTTTCTCCTGAATCTTATTGTCCAATTCGAGGCATATAAGTCGCAACCGCTCGCGCTACCGCAGCATTGTAGAGCGTCCTTCGTTTCATTCCGGCGTCCACCCAACGCACCCCTTCCGCCGCCAGCTTCCTCTTCCGCGCGCCCCGCCCCACGCCCCTTGCCCCTCGCCACGCGAGCGGTGGCTTTCCAAACTCACTTTTCCGCCCGCGTCCTCGCCCCGCTCTGACCGCCCACTGCTGTCCGCTTTCTGGGACGGAACGGCGCCGTCGCACCCACTCTGCGCAGAACACACGTGAGGCGCACGTACTCGCAAAAGCGAGCTCATTAAGAACAGTTATTAGGCAGATAAAGAGAAATGAATGGATGTAGTGAGCAGTTGGTGAAGAGACGGGTGGGCCTAGGTTGATAACCAACCAAATCCGTTATTTACGATGTCGACCATTTGTCTTTATATTTCTTTCGTTTTAGCATTTTCTTGCAAGAGAAAATACAAAAAGAGACACTTTGTTAGAGAAGAACTCATTCGTCATCATTTGTCATCATCGCTAATTTCATTTGTCATCTTTAGCTAGTGTTTTTAACGGACTGTGGACTGTTAAATCCTTAATAGATGTCCTTCATTAAGAGCGATTTTTCCTTCCTCTGATTGCATTCCGAATGTCAGTATAACAGAAAATTATTAGCCAATTTTGAGCAAACAATGATTCCAGACACGATTTAAAATTTTTATTAACAAACGTTACGACCTCTACAAACTATTCTATCCAAACGGTAACTACTTTTTTACTTGATAATCTTTCACGATTGGTTTAGAAACTCCACAAAAGACATTTGAATCATTAATACGCTATAAAAAAAGTTTACATACACTGCTCTACCCTGTCCTTTTGAATATCGTAACCAAACATAGTTTAAACGGCACGCCGAGAGAATACGCGCCATTTTTAGTTTCTCGCGCTTAAGAAGCAATTTCTTAAGAAGAGAAAGTTATGTAATGCTGTAAAAAATGGCGAACTTTCGGCACAAAAAACTCTTATTGCAGGGCTCTGGTAACGAAAAAGTGGATAAATCCAGTTGCTAAATTTAGAAAAAAATCATCCAACACGTGGTGCAGCCAGAAACCATCTTTTATAACTCCTTGATACCGAAAAATGGATTGACGGCAAAACGTCTATCGCCTATGAACAACGCTAACAGCTAAACCGTTCAGCCGATTTTCTCCAAAATTGATATTCCCCGATCGATCTGACTGATGTCGTGGCCCCAGGAATTTTAAACAGGTATTTTAATTTTGGAGGGTACTTTACACGAAGCCCCTGGGACATTTTCAAAATTAAAAAAATGGCGCCAACAATTTTAATTACGTTTTGTTGTTGGATAGTCTGAACGACGTTTAAGAGAATGGCACAGGTCTCATGTTGGTGAAAACTCAGACTTTTCGAAAATTGAAAAGGGTCAAACTTTTTTCGGCGTCTTCCTACAACTACAATTATGAAGATAAATTTTTTCTTAATAAAATGTGTTCATAAAAAATACATCTTCAAATTAGGTCATGTTGAATTTTTCGAAAGTACGAGTATTTGTAGAGTAATTGAGCGTCAAAATTAGTCGCCCGCTCTGAAAATCCTGGGCTTCGTGATCGTAATTTCAGATGTGTTTTGAATAAGGTGGATGCTACGCATGTTATAATGTGTATATTATTTCATATTTCTTTGTTCTTTTCTTACATTGGAGCTTTTGTTACGCGCTTTCCAAATTAATTTTTTAGAAATTTTTTAAAACCTATTTGAAATAAATATGAAATAAAGATTGCTAACTTTCAGTAACCCGCTCCCAAATTACGCAGTTGATGCTAGGTAAGTTAGAATTTGTATTTTATTTCATATTTCATTTTATTATTGTTATTTATTATATTTATATTATATTTCTGTTATTCATTTATTATTCGTTATGTTATTCATAGTACTTTCTTATATTTGTAGACTATTACAATACCATAGTGTTTAATAATTATTATATGTTACTACCATGTGTTCGTGAATACACTGCATACCTTAAACAATGAATTCAATGTCAGAAATACACATTTACTTTCTCGCGCTTTTTGATTTAAAATTTGAAATAAAGAAAATTTATTGTTTGAAACTATTTAATTTTCGCACCAAATGTTCTAATACTTCAAACGAGTTTGAGAAAAAAACTGGTGACTGAGATGTGGAGAGAAATTGAGGTATAGATAGTACTACATAACCATTACTAATGGCGAGAAAGTATGTGCTATTTCACACCACTATATACACGTAAGCTTCTACGGCTCGAGTCCGGACAGCCAAGAAGTCCGCCCTACTAGTTAATTTCTCCTTTTCATGTTCGACCCAGTAACAAACGGAAAGGAGGTTTATCGTGTGGAGGTGAGTCTTGGAAATATCGGCATCAGGGACCCCTAAAACGTACATTTCCGTCAAAGTCTCAACATCGATTTTTTGCAGCAAAACTTTAATTTCTCCACATCAGATTTTTTCCTCAAAAACTTCGTATATATGACAGAGTTCGTAACATGCCAGAAATCAGAAATGAGCAAAGGGAGCATCCTAAGGGTGCTAATGGGAGCCTTTTCAGCCCACTGTTCCGCGCGCGGTTCATCCGCCTAGGCTGATGAGCTCCGGCAATTGTTACGACATTTCTTCCCCCCCCCCCTCCGGAGGAAAGTAAACTCCCGTTCCGGGAGGGAAATGGCGAAGAAACTTCTGTGACGCCGGCCACGAAAAGAGAAACGAGGGACAAGACTCCAGACTCCATTGGCAGGGAGGATGATTTTGTGGACCTTTGTGCTTCGAAACCATCAGATGGTACGACCAACGACAGTCATTGCAGAGAACTATGATTTTTCGCCAATGAAACTCCGTCCGCTACTAAGGCTAGAAGAGAAGCAATGCCTTACCATTTAATAGCAATTTACCATTGTATTTGATACATCACAAAATGGTTTTGACACATGTGACAGGGACAGAGAGAGGAACATAGAAGATAGCTAAATAATATTTCAATTTACAGGGCAGAGTATACTGAATCGAATGCCTTTGATTCTAGAAAGCTAGAACAACCTAGAGCTGAGTAATTTAGAAAAGAGTAATATCTGCAAACGCGAAAAACTGCGCACGGCGCGAGACAAAAATGGCCGCCGTTTGTAAACCAGGTACAATAAAAAAATTAAAAAAGTTTTTGAACAGCCAAAACATTAGGAATTTATGTACAAAATATGAATTTTTTTTCGAGATGGTCGAGCGACCAGTGCTGGACCACTTAAAATGGATTGACCCCGTGTCCTCTCGAGTCGGCGAATAGTGTTAAGTCCGAGTGGGTAGTCGAGTCCCACCTCTCTCCCTCATCTCCCACCAAAAGTGCACGTGAAAGGAAAAATACAAAACAAAGTTTTTCAAATGGTAATGCTTATTATTAAATTGTTATGAAATTTATTTTATGTGTAATTGTTATCACATTCATTTTACTTAATACCAGCAGAGTACATTTTTGCAATGCAAAAACAGCGCGATGCAAAACAGTATTTTGTATTTTTATATAAACTCATTTAACAATTTTTACAAATCGATTTTGTCGCACATGTCACTATTAACGTGTGAAATGGCAATTCTGTTGATCCGTTCGTGCAACATAGTTTATCGCAAATACATTTTAAGTCGATCCAATACCGAGAAACTTCGGTAATTTCTGAAATTGATGTTTACTGAATATTTCTCTCATTGGAAATTCCGTATTTTAACCCACTCAGAATTTTTTGTGTGGGTATTTGCTGCCCACCATACCCACACTATCCGGCGGGCCTGTTCCTGTCTACGTTCCGAGATACTCCCAGGTAGTGGCGGCGCTGGTCATGGGCAGATCGGGCATCACCCGGGACCCCGCAAGTCAAGGGTCCCGGTGATGGGACTGATGGGGAAAAAATAGTTTAAACAATTGAAAAAGATATTTGAACTCGAGGAAATCGTTATTATATAAGTCGTGGTACAGTAGTCTGATATTTCATAAAAGTTTCAATTATTTTTTTATTTTAAATAGTCAATTATACTCAATATTTATAAGGGAGTACTCTATGAAATGAATAAAATGACGCACACATTAAAATAGATGCTATTGAACTTCATAAATTAATATTTATTATTTCGTGTATTTAACAAGTGATTTTATTAAACGCTAACAAAACATAAGAAAATGTTTTAGTGTTTTAAGCTCATCGTGGAAATTGCAGTATTTGATCACAAAATATACTTACAGAAAACTATTATTTAAAGTATATTTCCCAAAAAGGTTTCTAGCTTAAACGTCGTAATATTTGTAATTTGTTGAATAAGTAAAATAACGCATACAGTTTCTTGACACCACTTTCCCACTTTTCATTCGTTTTCGGGGGAGGGGCGACGTTTCAGCATTGCCCCGGGTCCAAAATTGTGCCGCTGCGGTACTCTGCTCACAGGGCCCCGAGGGCCCGTGAGGCCCAACCTCTTCTGCTGTGGCAGGCCGTGAAACGCGAGTGGGTGTGAGCAAGCAACTAGGAGTCACATTTATTCCAAAGTTCCTATTACGACGTGGTTTATAACGTTAAAATAAAATTTTCTTTCGCGTGAGGCGAAATTCACCTCACGTTACATTACACTATATTTGAAATCAGTAGATAACTGACTTTCAGCAGCACAAATGCTCTAAATAGTTATGCAGCCCACGAATAATCACAATAGTTGCGTTTAAAATATCAGATGCAGATAACTTACGTATATTTATAGACAACAACAATATTTATTTATCTGCAATACACACAGTACAATGTAAACGAATGAAAAATTAATAAGGACTGTCACATAAACCAGGAAACTTGAAAGAACATGAATTTTTACATTCAGAACATGGAGCACCTACTGTGTAAACGGGATGACCTATAATATTTCCAGCAGGACCGAAGTTACAAACCAACACTTCGACATAATAATTCTTACTTCTGTATCTGTATCGGCCGTATCCGCAGCCAATGTTAATTGTTCCCTCCCACAGTATTTGGGTGTAGTGCACTACATCTTTGTGCACATTGGAGGGACTGTGAAATATTATTTCATATAAATAACGGTTGTTTGTGATGCACAATTTTGAATAGGTCTTTGAGAAATGTTTTATTACCTGAACTTATCAACTGTGTTTCTGTTGAAATCCTTGACTGCATTGTACCACAAATTTAATGTTAAATTCCACGATAGAACGGGGTGCAGTTGAGGATTTCAATAACATTCACCAATTGAAATACTTTATATCTTCCTAGAAAAATATGTAATAAATAATAGTTTTTACAAAATATTCATTATAATAAAGTTTCATGTACTATTAATTCTAATATTAATCATGCATGTACTCACTGACATCATTATTTTTAGCGAATTTATAGCGATCAATACTACTATGTATTAAACACTGGTTGGCCCATCGTTGTGCTTCAATTGCAAGTTCAAGATCCCAAGACTGAAATAGAATATTTATCACGTGTTATCTACTTTTTCATTTAATCATTTTTAACGCTCGAGTAAGGTTTTCCAAACAAAAATGTCTTGATATAGCGAAAAAGCTAAAATCATTTTAGCCTTTAAAAAACGTATTAACTAAATATATTATTACTGTTCTATTAAAGTTATATTAAATTATTCAATAAAAAGGTTAATATATTCTTAAACGAGCGAAGAATGATACTTATTATTCACGAGTTGATGTTTATGACACAAGCGATATAGAGCGAGTGTTGGAATTTCAACGAGTGAATAATGACCATTCTACGCGAGTAGAAGACTATACTTTCTCTACGACTTTGAAATTGATATTTTAAAAATATTCAATGGGGGCCTTAACTTCAACACCAACACGCATACTATATCGTGGCTCAGTTGTCTTACGACAGTTGCCACTAACACCGCCAACTTGCCAGGCGGTGTTGGTTGAGACCAACCGCGGCAGAGCACACAGCGCCTCTCTAGGTAACTGCGAGAACCCTCTGTCGTGTGAAATGAACTAAGACGAATGTGATTGGTCGACAGCCGTGCGAGAATAATGTTCTCGCATGGGTTGTGGAATCGTCGTCATTACTGCATCCGATAACGTGCAGAAATGTATATATTCCGGAGTAGTAGAGAAAATAGTTTTCCCTCTTGCTATGTTCCTGGCGCACGTTTCAATCGTCCGCGCGCGCATGTGGCGAGTGTGCGCACGGGGGCCAACCAGCCGCGCGTGAAGAGCTACAACCTTCTTCGAGGCACTCAGACTACTCCATCACTTTGTGCATATTGCTGACTTCAAATGGTTCGTAAGAAGGCTTGATTACTTGACTCTGTTCTCTATGATACGTTGGGGCACGTACTGTTCCAGAATACGGCCATTCTTATCCCATGATAAAGTCATCATCACTTTTCCAGCAGAGGGTGGTACAGACTCCTCTGTCTTAACACAATGAGCCTGACTCGGAAGTAGAGCATCACTCAAAAAGTCGTATGTTCGAATGTCTTACATCACTCGCACACTTGCCACTGTGACAGACATGCGTTCCCATACTTCGTCTGTATTCTCTCGTGAATATCAACCGGTGTCACATCTTCACTCTACAAAAATCTAATAACTCATCAATCTTGAATCAGCTGTTATTCAGCTGCAACCACAACTACAGACACTGCCTCTCATTATAAGCTTGGAGAGACATCAAGGATTGTGCCTGCAAATATCCAAACACCTAAATAAAAAATATTTTTAATCGCACTTTTGTGGTTTTCATTTGATTCTCGTATGTACATAGAGAGGCTGACCCCTTGGTGGAAAGATATGGGTCAGTTACTCCGACGCATTGATTTTCGCTCGTTCTGGGTAGCACCAGTTTGCGCCACGTGACCACAGCACGAGCACTTCGTTAGAATAGCCACACCAAACACTGGCCGCCATGTTGCATGGGGAGCGAGAAATGTCGAGAAACATTTTGAAAGTAGCGTTAAGTGTTCAATGGTGACCAACCAAAATAGCACGATGGTTAAGATCAGGGCCGTCAACGGGCACGTACGTGCTCGGAGCGCGCTTGCGCTCCGCTAGGCACGCAGGGCCCGCGGCCGAGGAAAGCTCGCGGTCCAATTTCTCAGGGATGCACAGAAGGCAGTCGTGCCGGGGCGCAAGAAGGCGTATAAAAAGTTTGGTCCGAGTGGGCTCTTATATAGTGCAAAATGTACATCAACTTGTGCTCTCCAAATGATTTTTAAAACGTTTGAATTATTTTAAAATGTTTTTAGGAAGTTTCATAAATGCAATTTGTATTAGGTAAAAGTGTTTAAAACTTAGTGTATTTTAATATTACATAATGTGTCCAATTTTACATACTTATTATATATTTTTACTGTTTTCATTACATATTTATGAAAGTTTTGACGTTTCATTCTACATATTTTTCCGGGCTCTATTCATCATTATTCTATAATTTTTAAGTGCATTTATTGCGTTCATTTTCAAACGAAAGTTATGCACATCATATTTCTTTAAATGTTTATTTTCAATAATAGTGTCAGTGCTTTTCTGAAATTATGATATACAATATTTATCTTGATTCAGTATATATTTTGATTTATATTTATTTTCTCACAAATATTAGAATTAATAATTCTTTTATATTGCATTCTTTAACACTAAGTAGAATCGTGCGTAATACTTCCGTGGTGTAATGATCAATGCTTGTATAACTGCAGTTTTTGTTTACATGTCAATTTCCACTTAAAGTTCGTAAAATTAATAAATGTCTCTTTATGATATACCAACCGGTGTGTTTCACCCAACTCGCCACATTCGCACGATGTTTTCTTACCCCTGCTTCCCGCCTGTAACTCGAGTGACTTCGCTAAGCTGATATCGCCGCGTGCCCGAAACCTTTGCGAAGGCCATTCGCGTGCTCGTTCGTCTGACGGCCCTGGTTAAGATGAAACAAAAGATGCGATATTTAAAAGAAATGCTTCATACATCTGCTTTAATGACATTTAACAAGGTGATAATTTTGGTGTCTGGCTGCATTTAAAATTCCCGCTAATATTGTGACGCACACTGGTGCCTGAAGCTCATTGGCTGAAGTCGGATGCAATGCGCGAGAGCTCCCCTGCCTGGTCGACCCTATGGCTTCAGTGTTCTAAGTGGACGCTCCCCGAACTGGGGGCCGCCATGTCTTTTGCAGTCAAAACATGAGAGGTGCCTGATGGTGGCGATTGATCTTATCTCTACATTGTTGTCTTTTCCTTTATCTATATTTAAATTATACTTAAATTATATTAGTGGTTAGAAAAATAATATTAACAATGCCTTCAGTATATTAGGCATATAACTGTAAAAATAGAAGTCATCAAACCACAAATATATCATTTTTCGAGTTTGCCGCTTTATTGTGATCTCTTTGTTTGCTTCTTATTGAACATTCACATTCAGGCGTTATGCTGAATACAGTAACATTTCAATTGCTTACGACAATACCGATGCAAGAAGCTATTCACATATTTTTAAAGTTTCTTAATTCGTTCTCCTTACATTTTGTGATTTCATTTTTAAATGATTGGTTTCTGGTCGTGAAACACAGAGTAAGAGGATTTATATTACGCGCGGCCGCGCCCACCCGTCCTTAACTAGCGTAAAACGGAATACTACTCCTTATAATACTCTGTTTCTCCAGTTTCTCAGAGCTTTGACTGTAAAAATGGCTTCAATTTGCTGTAACGATGGTGGCGCTTCAGTCACTCTGTGCAGCATATTTTAACTCCTTGGATGGGCGCCATTGTGGACAAAGGTAGGCGGGTTCCTCCGGTGCACCGATTTTTGCTCGTTCTGCGTAACACCAGTTTGCGTCACGTGACCACAACACGGGCACTTTGCTTGGAAAGCCAGATCAGACAATTGGCCGCCATGTTCCATTGAGAGCGAGAAGTGTTGAGGAACATTTGAAAGTGGCATAAAGTGACAATTTTCAATGGTGACCAACCTAAAAATAACATGATGAAGGTGTAATTGAAATAAAAGATGCAGTATTTAAATAAAAGTGCTTCATACATTTGTTTCAATTACTTGAAACAAGGTGATAATTTTGGCATTTAAAATTCTCGCTAATATTATGACGCAATCTGGTGCCTGAAACTCATTGGCTGAAGTCGGATACGATGCGCAACGGCCCACCCATCTCTTTCCACCATGGTGCGCGCAACCAGAACGCCGACCTCGGGAGCGAGTCTCCAGGAGAACAGAAGCGCAAGAATACCGTGTGGGGCTAAAACAGCACGTACACGTAAAATTACGCGAAATGTACTCACGTTTTCGAAAAATTGTACTTGTTCTTATTTCAAAATCTATCTTTAAGGAACAGATTTCATTAAGAAAAAATTATCTGTCTTCATAATTGCAGTTGTAGGTTGTAGGAAGTTTGAATTTTTTGCAGTTTTCGAAAACTGCGTTTTTAACGAATGCAACCATTTCAGCAGTTTTTGTTATTCAACCAAAGATAGAGTATCTGATAAAAAATATGCAAGTGTACTGTGATTAAAAGTTTAAAAATGCATTGAATTTATGAGGAAAGTTCAGGTAAAACCCTCAATATCTCAGAACCATATCTATGTGGGATAGCCCCTTGTTCTTCTGAGCCCTTCATTTTTTAAATAAATAAACCCGTTTCGTTAACATTTCCTCGTAATAGGGAAATGGAAAGATGGGGAAGAGGATGGGGGGTTGAACATGCGAGAGTTCTCGAACTGGTACGCTAGAATTCTAGAAACTTCCGAACGCCTCATCGGAATATTTCCACACACAACGACGTGTGAGTTCACTCTTCCTTTCACATGGGCGTCACGAGATTGACACAACTCCTTCTGCCCCCATCTTCTCATCACAGTACCTGAACTCGTTTCAACTATTAAAAAACAACATTTATTCTGGTGTTCAAATTCGTACTTGATTAAGTTTTTACTTTCCCTTCTTCATGTCACTTCTACCGATTTCATAAACCACATTTTGCTTGTTTCCAACTATGATTATTATAGTTTGTTTATGAAGTGTGGATTACCTCAGTACTTGTCTCCAAGATTTTGTTAAATAATATCGATTAAAATTTAGTTTTACTCCTACTTACTATTCAAGAATGAATGCATACTTACAATATAAGGCATTTTACTTGCTGGTGGTTGGGGACCTGGATTTCCTTGAGCTTCCAAACCAGTTGCAACCAAATTTCGTTTATAGTTGACAAAATGCACAATAAATAGTTTCATCTCAAGATTTACTTCTTTTTCATAGATTTCACGTGCACATCCTAAACTAGTTGGAACTGACTGTACATTGAAACGCAAATTAAGCTTAGTCCTTAATCTTGTCAAATTCTAAATTTTTCTATTTTCCAGTAGGCCTACTTATATTTTAAACTCACTGGAAGCACACACATAGTATGCTTTTCTCCCAATAATCGTTCATTGCAGTAATTTCCTTCAGTGCACAAGTCTTTTGTTTTCACAAATTTATAGCCATGGAAATTTGGATCATACGGATCATCATACGCTGCTTCTGTTTTAAACCGAAACGTTGTGGCAATAAAATCTGAAACAAAATAATACCGTGACAATTATACCCGTTATGTGTAGTGATAGTAGTAGTAGTAGTGCTAGTGGCTGTAGTTGTGGTGCTAGTGCTAGCGCTGGTAGTAATGCTGATAGCAGTAGTAGTAGTAGAAGTAATATTGGTAGGTGTAGTGGTAGTGGCAGTTGTGGTGGTAGTAGTACTAGTGGTAGTAATAATGACAAGTGGAGCCGAAGTGGTAGCCAACAAATACCACGGGCGGGAAGGAACGCAAAACGCTGAGAACAGAGCTAACTCCACTATGAAGCTCATTGAGCGCGCATGTAAGTTGGCGATGCCCCGGAAGAAACCACGGAATAACAGGGCGCCTGCCTACTGGTGGAACGATGAGATTGCAGGCTTAAGAAAACAATGCCTACAGTTAAGGCGTAGGGCCCAAAGAGCAAGGGGAAGGGAGGATGCTGAAAAGCTCTCCGCTGACCACCGCACTGCTAAGAAAACACTTCAGAAAGCGAATAAAAAAAGCAAGATTTGTTAATGGCAGTGTACAATAAAGGAAATAGACAACAATCCTTGGGGCCTCGGCTACAAAATTATTATGAAGAAATTCGGATGCCTGAGTAACATCGCTATGGACACGACGAGAATGGAGGATGTAGTGAATGCACTATTCCCCACTCACCCAAAAATATTTGACACCAAGATAGAAGTACCACCCAGCGATATCCCGCTCTTTACCGAAAGCGAGCTTTCACAGGCGCTTGAATCGCTTAAAAACAGAAAGCATCAGGACCTGACAGCATACCAGCAGAAGCGCTGAAAGCAGCGCACAAAGCATGGCCTGGCTTGATGCTAGATATGTACAACGACTGCCTGAAGCATGGGGTCTTTAGCATCCGATGGAAGATAGCTAGACTGACCCTCATCAACAAGGCAAAAGGAGAAAGAAACTCGCCGTCGTCATATAGACCATTGTGCATGATAGATACGGCTGGAAAGGTATTCGAGAAACTGCTACAACCTCGGCTGCTGAAAGCAATAGAAGAAGCAGGCGGCTGTCCCAACTTCAACACGGATTCCGAAAAGGGACTCCACTGTCCACGCAATTGCATCGGTAGCCGACACAATAGAGAGGGCCCAGTCCGGAAATCACCATTCCCGGAAGCTCACGCTACTTGCTATTTTGACGTCAAGAACGCATTCAACTCTGCCAGATGGAGTGACATGCTCAATGCTCTCGAGAGAAGATTAAGCTACCAGTGTACTTGATGCGTGTCGTGAAAAATTATTTAAATTATATAGCACACTCCTTTACGATACAGACCAAGGCCAAAGAACCAAAGCACTGTCAGGAGGCGCCGCACAAGGATCGATCCTAGGACCGTATCTATGGAATGTCACGCACGACGACCTTCTGAGAACGGAAATGCCCAGAGACACGAAGCTCATTGCATATGCTGACGATGTGGGTGTGCTCATCACAGCGCATACCGTAGAGGAAGCACAACGTTATCTGAATGAAGCAATGCGACGCATAAAAAGATGGATGAACGAGAACTCTCTGTCACTTGCAGAAGCAAAGACCCAAATCGTTGTTTTTACAAGGAAACGTATACAGACGAGGATCACACTCAGGGTTGGAGAAACAGATATTCAAACTGCATCAAGTGTGAAGTATCTGGGGGTCATACTTAACACGAAATTGAGCTACTGGCCTCATATACAGCGAGCAGTAGACAAGGTCGCGGAAGCCACAAAAGCACTTAGCCGATTGATGGCAAATACTAACGGGCCAAAATGTAGTAAGCGGCGCCTCCTTATGTCAGTAATGACATCAATTTACTTTACGGAGCAGAAATATGGGCCACAGCTCTAGAAATAGAGAAGTACCGCAAACGAATAGCGGCTGTGCAAAGATGTGGAGCACTGAGGGTCTCGTGTGCATACCGCACAGTGTCTGAAGCAGCGGTATTAGTGATAGCGGGAAATCCTCCAATAGATCTTCTCACTCAAGAACGCCAAGACATCTGGCGCAATCAAAAAGTTAACGGCAGGGGCGAAGCAAAGAAGGTAGCACGCCAAGTACTATTCGAGAAATGGCAGCAAAGATGGGAAGAACCTAATTTGGAAAATGGACAAAAACACTGATCCCCCGACTGGACACATGGCTAAATCGTGAGCATGGAGAGGTAAACTATTACCTCCCCATGTAAACTACCGTATCTAAGGATAGTAAACTAAGGACCTGAGTAATCAGGTCCTTAGCGGCCATGGACATTTTAGAAAACCCACAAAATGCAGAAAGTTAGCAGCCCTAAATGTCTCTACTGCAACAATGATGATGACGTACTACACACTTTCTTCACGTGCGAAAGATGGGAGGAAGAAAGAATTCGTCTAAGCAACGAATTAGGCGCAGAGCAAATAACTCCAGAAAATATCATCACTTTGATGCTGCGCAACCCCCAATCTTGGTGCGCAGTAGCAGCCTTTGCGGAATGCATTCTCAGACGGAAAAATAGTGACAGTGACGACTTAATAAATTCAAGGTGAAACTAACTGCATAGAAAGAAAAGCCCGGAAGGGCTAATTAGAATCGACACTGCCCTGAAGTAATGCTCACGCGGTTCCGAGGCAGTAATTGCGTCGATTAGAAAGGGTTAGAGTGTTTAATGAGTAGGAGTCTCATACTACTTCGGGAGAGCGGTGCCTCCCAAGTGTCCATGAAGGATTCTCAGTTCCCTCGCAAAAACTAAAAAAGTAGTAGTAGTAGTAGTAGTAGTAGTAGTAGTAGTAGTAGTAGTAGTAGTAGTAGTAGTAGTAGTAGTAGTAGTAGTAGTCGTAGTAGTTTTTGGTGAGAATACTGTGGAAAATCTCTAACAGACACCCGAAGAGCCGGTGCTCTTGGGTAGTGTGAGGCTTGCACCCACTAAAAAAACACGAACCTCGTAATCCCCTTCTAGTTTCCGTCCCGGTACGCTTGTTCAGCATTTCTTCAGGGCGGATACCTTGATTTGGCTCTTTTTAAGCCTTGTTTTAGCTTGACTGTTCATTAATTCTTCGTTTTATGGCTTCTGTTGTACGTAATTTGAGATCATGCGGTCATTATATCGCTTTCTTCTTTTTACTTTCTCGCCTTACGAATACTTCGTAAGAAGAGAAAGTTATGTAATCGTGCGCCGGAAAACGGGGAATTTTCGCCAGAAAAACTCTTATAGCAGGGGTCTGGTAACGAAAAAGTAGATAAAACCTGTTGCTAAATTTAGGAAAAAATCCTCTATCTCGTGGTGTAGTCAAAATCCATGATTTGTTGCTTCTTAATACTGCAAAATCGATGGACGCAAAACGTCCGTCTGTTCGTCTGTGGTCAACGCTAGCGCCTAAACCGTTCGGGGCCGATTTTCTTCAAAATTGATATTCCTCGATCGTTTTACTCGTGTCAAGGCCTCTGGAATTTGAAACCGATATTGTAGTATTTGAGGGTACTTTACATGAAGCCCATTTTGAGATTTCAAAGTTAAAAGAAAATGGCTCCAAATTTTTTGATTATATTTTGTTGTTGAATAGTGCAAAGAACGTCGAAGGGAATGACGGACGCATCATTTTCGTTGATAGGCCCAAACTTGCAAAAAACTGTTTAAAAACTGCAAAATTGAAGATAGCGATTTTTACCTCAGACAAAGTCGGTTGTACAAAATTAGCACTTCAAATAAGGTCATGTACCATTTTTTGGAAAAACGAGTAGTTTTTGCGTAAATTGTGATTCAAATTTACAAAACAAATTTCTCAAAAACCGCTCCAAATTTTTTCTTTAAATTTTCTGCACGTGTGTAATAAGGGACGGTAAATATATAAATAAACTAGTGGTGCTATAGAATAGCACATACTTTCTCGCAGTAGTTATTTTTCAAATGCCGATCAGCGGATAAATTATTTGGAGTAAGCCGTTCACCGCTGCCTTTCTTGGTCATGTTTGAAAGATGCTTTTCGCATGTTGACAATGACCGGCTTCCTAATGATAGAACTGATACAATTATGTTTTGACTAAAATATAAGTACTTGGTCCGCATGTCAGTTCCGTGGCGCGGCTGGTTAAAGCACCTTCGGGTTGAGATCTTCGATAGGGAAGATGCCGAGTTAGATCCCCAGATGGGGATTTTAACTTGATGAATGTGATGTTGCAGGAAGAAACTTTGAAGAGTGTAGATATTTTATTGACTATTTCACTCATGTCTATCCGCGTCGTACATAGCCGATGGTAAGCCTGGATATATTCAAATTAAACCAATCCCAGATGTTTATCGCCATCAGCTTGTTTACCTTTTTTTATCGCTGTAAAACCTTGTTTACCTTTTTAAGATAACGATAGCAATTGTTTCACCTCCAAAATAGCTCTTGTACATCAATATAATATTAAAATGTGTGGTTTTGGTAATGTTTAAAACTCTCAAATACAATCTATTATTAAAGATTCAGTGCCGAAAAACAGCAAAAGGAACAGAAAAAGTGTGTAAAAGAAATTTCAAGAATTTTGTCAAGACAGAAAATACAAATGGACAGCACAAACTACAAATGAAGAAATTACACATGTTTAAGGCAATTAATATACGAAGATTAGATTGTGAAGAGTACAAAGAATATGCCATCAAAACTATGTGGAACGTTACAACCAAAATTATTCAGGAAAATATTTTAATGAGTACACACGTGTGTTCAGTCCATTCGAAATTGACGAATTCCACTGTTAATTCATCTTGTACATCTTCCATTTCAAATACTTCTATGGAAGACTAAGACTTGGAAACCAACTTCTTACAACTTTAATTATTGTGCTTTTAATAAATGTTCTTGTCAGTAGCCTTGTTAGAATTGTTTTCCGAAAGTTTTATTACCATAAAATTGAAACATATTTGAAATCATTTTCTGCATTAAACTGTTATTCAAATGTTACTTGATTATAAGTTATTCAAGGAGGCAGTGATACGTCGGAACTGAATGAAAGGTTTTCATTTTTCGGTTGTAATTTTGAGTAATATTTCCTTTTGTAATTCCTGTGATTTAAACTATCCTTTCAAATCATGTAATGTGTTTATTCGTGAAATAGTCACACTAAATATCACTCGAAGTGCTGTGCTAGCCGGTAAATTCACTCCTCGCTACGCGAGTCGTGAATTTACCGGCTAGCACAGCACTTCTCGTGATATTACTTATGAAAATCATTGAAGTACTTCTACTCTCGAGTAGAATCAATGCAGATAAATAGACAAGACTTGTCTGTGTTTTCCCTAACTGCATCTTTTAAACAAATTTTCAACTCTGTTATTCGATTTCTGAAGCGTATGACATGTCAAATCAACCGTTGTCTAGTATATATCTGTATGAACCAATTTAAGTAAAATTATGGGTATTTTAACGTTAAATTGTAATACATTATAACCAGAACGCATGCGATGAACTTTCAATCCCTAACCGTTCCGAAATTATTATTACTTTCAAGACTTACGAATACTTCGTAAAGCGGTTCACCGCTGCCTTTCTTGGTCATGTTTGAAAGACATGTCTTTCGCATGTTGACAATTACCGGCTCCTAATGATAAAACCGATACAATTACATTTTGACTAAAATATAAGTAATTGCGATAAATGTACTGGAAATGTCTGTATATATTTTTTCAAATTTGTAACTTTTAACATTTTTTTGCTTCTCTTCTTGGATTTGTAAAGCGTATGTACCATCGTATCAATTGTTTCTTTATCATGCATTTACCATTTTATAGGTCGGTTCTATTCTTTCATGGCTCTGTTTGGCACAAGCGGTGTTGGTGTGGCGTAGTGGTATAAGTGCCGGTTCGTTGACTTTGAGTATCGGATGTCGGGTATCGGTACGGAAAACGTTTTCTGGTATAATACACTTTTGCTGGTTTATGAAGTAGTGGAATAGCAATATGGACCGTATAGAAGCAGAGCGACAAAGTATGTGCGTTGGAAGCACCACTAATTTCTTCTGTTTTAAGATTTCTCTTGCGTATGCCGGTACGGTGTCCCATGATTCTTTAGATCTTAGCATGGTGCTGATTAAGTTGGAGGGATCGATTGGGCTTATCTTCGTCTCAAGTGAAGTGCTCTTTGTATGCCACCTTTCACATTCGAAGAATGTGTGGTGGACATCGTCTTTGCTGTGTCCACAGTATAGGCATTCTCCCTGGGACGTGATACCAATTCTGTGCAGGAATGCTTGAAAGCACCCATGTACCGAAAACAATTTGGTCAAGTAGAAGTCTACCTCTCCATGTTTTCTTGTCAGCCACGGTTTACTCTCCTTGATTAAAATGGCTGTCCATCTTCCTCGGGTATCCTTTTCCCATCACTTCTGCCACAACTGGATGGTCTTGTTCCTTTATTGCTTCTTCAGTAGTTCCCTGTATTTAGAGTGACTGCTGAATATGCTCTTCTTTTCAATTGTGAGCAGGGCTATTGGAATTGTTCCTGCGATTACTAGGACTGCGGCTTCTGATACTGTCCGGAATGCGCTTGCAATTCTCAATGCCCCTCACCTTTGTACCGCCAGCATTCTTCTCCTGTAGAGAGGAGTTTCATGGCCGTTGCCCAGATCTCTGCCCCATACAAAAGAATGGACTCCTAACCGTCATCAAGAGTTTCCTATTGCTTTGTGTTGGACCTCGGACGTTTTCCATAATTCTACTTAGAGCTCCTGTTGTTTTTGCTGCTTTGTCCGATGCTCGTTTTATGTGTTCCCAATAGGACAGCCTTGTATGGAGCAATACTCCCAAATACGTGATTGTCTTAGTGGCCTGGATTTCTTCTTCAAGAATTTTCATTCGTGGCATGGTATCTACTCTTCTCTTTGTTAGCAGAACAATTTCTTTTTTGTTCACCGCTAGTTCTAGCTGATGTTGGGTTAGCCAGATTTGCACCCTCCTCATTACCTGGTTTAATCGGGACAGTAGCCCTTCTAGGGAGCGTGCTGTCAGGACAGCTGCGAGGTCATCTGCGTATCCTACCAGAAATGTATCATCTGGCATGACGAGGTTGAGTAGGCTATTGTAGTTAACGTTCCAGAGATCAGGTCCGGTAGTAGTAGAAGTATTAGTAGTAGTAGTAATAGTAGTAGAAGTACTAGTAGAAGTAGTAGATGCAGTAGTAGTAGATGCAGTAGCGGTGACAGTAACAGCAGTAGCAGCAGCGGTAGCGGCATGCGACGGCGTTAGTAGTAGTAGTAGTAGTAGTAGTAGTAGTAGTAGTAGCGGCGGCTATGGTGGTGACGAAGGGCGTAGTGGCTTGAAGGCGACAGCAGTGAGGCGATGGTGGTGGAAGCGGTATTGGCGGCGGCAGGGACGGCAGCAGCGATGGAGATGGTGGTGATAGACGTAAGTGTAAATGTAGACATTACTCGTGCCGATAGCTGTAGAGATACATGTAGAGATAGAGGTACGAGTAGAGGTAGAAGTGGTGGCGGAAGCGAAAATGCTGGTGGCGGCAGTGAAGTGGTAGCGGTAGAAGTATTTTTAGTAACAGTGGTGGTGAAAGAAATTATGCCCGTGCATGACACGCGACATGAGATGTCACTAATTTAAAAAAATCTGAATCGCTTCAGGCGTCCACTTAGGTGGCGAAATTTTTACATGTGTCATATGGAAACTGATGGTACTGCAGAATTGTATATATTTTCTCACACTTGTTATTTTTCGAATCTCTTTAGTCTAGGCTAGTTTTTACTTTCTCGCAACTGCTTACGCAGTATAAAGAAAGTATTGTAATGCTACGGGAAAAATCGGCGAATTTTCGAAAACTTATTGTCAGGAAAACTCATTGTCGTGCCCTGAAAACGAAAAAATTGGATAAATCTTGTTCTTGCATATAATAGATTACTTCAAATGTTGTGAAGTTAGAATTCATGTTTTGTTGCTCTTTCATCGATTGACGGCAAAACGTGTGTTCATCTGCCTATGAACAACGCTAGAGGCTAAACTTAAGCAGAATTTTCACCAAAATTGATTTTCCCCAATCGATCTGGCTGATGTCCTTTGAATTTGAAACTAATATTTTAATTTTGGAAAGTATTTTACACAAAGGCCCTAGACCATTTTCGAAAGTGGCACTAAATTTTATGATTAATTTTTTTTGTCGGACAGCATAAAGGACGCTTAAGGCAGTGGTATGGGTCTCATCTCCGTTGACATTCCTGTTTTTCGAAAATTGTAAAAATTCAAAATGTTTTCGGCGTCTTCCTACAACTACAATTATTAAGATAAAATGCAAAAAGTATCATGTGCAATTGTTTAAAAATATGAGTAGTTTGGCGTAATTTTTTATAACTTTTGAAATGCATATCGACATACTAATTAGGAAACCTCGTAATCCCGTATTCCTTCCTCTATTTTCTGTTTACTTTATGATAAAATATAATTATGAAAGAAGAGTGTAAATAAAAGTAAATAAATTGAACATCTTAAATAATTGAGTTTCCCGGTATTTATAAGTTTAACGAGAAAGGAAACAAATCCTGCTTCCCGGCTATGTTTATTCTTTCTGTGGTGGCTGTGAAAGAAGTTGAATTGATCGCCACGGCTAGTGAGATTCGCCAGGGGCGGGCTGACATCAGCCCGGCCACCGCGGAAAGCTTCCGGTGGAGTGGAACCGCGCTATCAGCGCCGGCATGAAGAGGGGCGGACCCACCTCCCTCCTTTTCCCGAGGTTCGGCGTTGGAGAGGGGAGTGGGCCGAGCAACTGATAAGCGGCGCGCTGGGCGCGCGCGGCCTCAGAGAGTGTGTGAGAACGGCAGAGCGAGAGTTCAAAGCGATAAAGAGTCTGTAAACCTTGTATAGCGACACGGCAATTTCTTGGCAACGGAACTCTGATTATTGGTTTCGTGATTTTGGCATTCTACACGGGACAGCTTCTGGATTTTGGTTTGACCTGTCATTGTACCCTGTAATTCTATGGACGTAGCTAGTGGCTACGAAAAATATACCTTGTTGTTTCTCTTATTTTTCCTGACTTCCCGAGTCACAACACTTTCCAATACAAAACTGTCCAATCTGGAGTTACGAGGGATGCTAATTAGCATGACAGTATTTGAATTTCCCGCACTTCCTTTGACGACTGTGAGTTTGAAATTCTCTTGAATTTTTCTCATTGTTTGACATTGACATGGAACCATTACGAGACTTTATATTTTAATTATTTAACATTAAAAACCCTTAAAAACTGTGAGTGACGTACTATGGAGAGAAATACATTCTGTGAACGTTTTCTTGAATTCTAGGATCCCTTCCCCATCCCAAACATGAAGGTCAGTCAAAAACTAATGCTTCCTATTTTTTATCCTTAAAATTAGTTTGAATAATTTGTGTAAATTGTGAGTAATAAAATAAGTGTAAAATTTAAATTTGGCACTATTATCCAAACCTTCTTCTACAAATCACTGCAGTATCAACTTCAAGCGTCAACATGTGGCGGCACAGCGGTCGCTTACAAAATTGTTGACATCGATGTTCGTATGAGTCAGCGTTGTATGATTGAATTCTTGCATGCAGGAGGTGAAATATTCATCCGCACTCATGAAAGACAGAAAAACGTGAACGGTGATGCAACAATGGATGTAAAGCACTGTTCGACGATGGGTTCGTCGCTGTAACGAAGCTGAAGGGCAAACACCGATGGATGACGAAAAGCAGAGCGGCAGCTCGGAGATTGCGATCACTCCACGGCACATTTAGCAAGTCGATGACATCATTCGTGGTCACCGTCGGATGACTGCACATTAATTGTGTCGCAATATCTCCCTCAATTCATCTGCAGTCACACATTCAGCAAGTGATGACATCTTCGTGGTGACTGCAGATTATTGAGGCAGAAAACGCGACCCAATTCATCTGCAGTCACCGCCAACCCTTCATCACCGTCTTCTGAAGCACGATTACAAAACATTCTCTTCTTACGTTCAGAAGGGCGAGAAAGTAAAACTTTGGAGCTATTTTTGAGAAAGTTTCTCCTTTTCAAACTCGCAGGGCCTTGCGTTCGTACAGATCGACCGAGGAATATCACTTTTGAGGGAAATCGTCTAAACGGTTTAGGTGCTAGCGTTGACCACAGCGACGAACGGATGCACAGACAGACAGACGTTTTGTCATCAAACGATTTTTTGATATCTGGGACCCACAAAACTTGGATTCTGATTATACGAACTGTTGTAGAAAGCACTTTGCTATATTTAGGAAAAATATTTATTTTTAAATTTTATTTAAGGTCGCTATGAAACAGCTTAGACCATGCGAATCTATTGATATTAACACAATTTTACATAATTTAGACAGAGTAATATGAGCAGAAGAGTATATAAAAATACGTTTACAATACACAAGAAACTATTGTCAATTTCAACGTTTTAGGTACACTGATGTTTGTGAAAACTGCAACACCAAGAATGAGAAATACTATTAAAATGATATTTATACCACGGATTAGGAATATCACAATACATACATTATTAGAATTTCAGAACTGTATCTACATTTTGACCTTGAGTATTTAGTACGGTGTGAAGCCGTCAAGCGAACCCGTCAAACTCTAGACGTGGAATTGTTTCAAAGAGAATCTAGATATACTGCTGGAAAACACACGGCCACGCAGTTTCTATGTGTGACCACAAAAACATCGACAGTGGCTGCAGGAGGACCAGAACGAAGAAGTTGCCGACCGATCATATCCCAGAAATGTTTGATGGGCGACTTGTCAGGTCAACATGCAGGCCAGGAAAGCAAATGGTACCCGTCGTTCTTCGCAGAAAGCTTGCACATTCCTCGCCACATGCGATCGGACATTGTCCTGTTCAAATATGGCATGTGAAACTGCTTGCTGAAGGGGCAGAACCTCGGCTCTAAAACTTCCCTAATGTAGCGGATGCTATTCAGATTGCCCTCAATACGTATGAGGCAAGATCGTACATTTATAGCAAATGGCCCTCCAAACCATCACACTTGGCGTTTGTCCGCTATGGTGCAGAACAATGCAGGCTGGCAGATTGCTATCACCACTGTAGCGTTTTCCCTCTAGACAAAATCTATTCTAAAAGATTAGCTCTTTAAAAAAGGTCATGTAGGTCATGAGTAAGCTTTGCGTAATTTGTGCTTGAAATTTAGGCAATTTATAAAAAAAATATTTTCTCAAATAGCACTCCAATTTTTTTCTTCAATTTTTTCCCACGAATACACGCTTAAAAGAATGGCGCATGTTTCATTTTCGTCGATCTATCCTGATTTTCTAAAACTCAAAAACTCAACATTTGAAATTTACAAAATTTAAGATAGAGATTTTTGCCTTAAAAAACTCTGACCTAAAAGAGCAGCTTTTCGCAAAAGATCGTTTACAATTTATTAAGAAAATTAGTAATTTTTGCGTAAATGCGGCTTGAAATTAATTAAATGCAGGGTTTTTTGGAACTGTCCGGTGGCGCTGTGAAATCATGCATCCCATACTGTGGACAATAATACCAGCAAGTTTGGTACTCGTACTATAATTTGTTTCCTTGTTGTAACGTGTTCTGTAAGGAACGTTTAATTATAACCACTCTGTATACAGGAGACCTATCGCCATAAGAAAAATTGGTTTTGTAAGTCTATAAATATATTCTTTAACATTTTCTGTAATGTTATTTCTTTTTGAAAAATTTAGAGTCCTATTTTAATGTACCTTGGCGCTAAATTATGTTTGTTTAGATTGTTTTCTAATGGTTACTATTGCTGCTCAAATAATATAATTTATTAATCTACTGATTGAGAAAGACTAGGACAGAGGGAACCTCACAGCGAATATTTTTTGTAGGATGCGCGGAAAAGGATCGCATTTGTCTCAGTAACAAAGAAGTACGAAGGATAGTCAGAACTCAAATACTTTCGTTAAAAGAAATTTTATTTCCTAAACTATTTTGTAAGAATCCTTATTTACACACTTTCCGATTAAAAAAAATGTTTGTGAAGAAGTAACTTCACAGTCGTCTCGGTCTTCTTGATTCGAATGTGTGTGTGTAGTTTATAAATTCAAAATCGCTGCTTTGTAGGCGCTACTTATATGGTTTACATGAGCTACTTTAAAACAATAGACTTTTGGTAAGGATGGACGATTTAATCACGATTAGTACAACAATCGATTTTATGCGATTAATGAAAAATTGAAATCGATTATTTTTACACCGATTAATGTACACATTGATTAATTTATCCGATTTTTAGTTGGATTATTTTAATTCAAATAATATACAGGGTGTCCCACCAACTATGGACCACCCCCATAAATTCTAAACGGTTCAAGATATCGAAATGAAGTTTTCGATTAACAATGCGGAATGATGGGGCAAGTAACATGCCATAGAGAAATTGTCTATGACATTTTTAGTTTTCGATAAATTTAATCATCTTTAATTTTTTAAATGAAACTATATATTTTTTTCAGCAGCAATGTATAGATCATGAAAAGGGGAATAAAATGATGTTTCATATGTTAGTATTTTGATGGAAATTTTAGTATAAAATTAGACTTTCTGACACGTGATTTTTAAGTAAACGATCTTTTCTTGTAGCAGCCCTTGCAACAGTGGTCGTTGATAAGAAGGCCTTCGCGGCGTTGAGACTGTTTCGTGGAGACAAGGTGTGTGAGACGGCCGGCTGTGAGGGATAGAGGCGTAACTACAGCAATTCATGGTCTTGACATGAAGATCATACGAACAATCAACATTAACGATCAGAATGAGAGATTTTTGCCATTTGCTAATACTGATCGGAGAGTTTCTCACTTCATAACGCCACGTGCTGCCACAAACTTGAAAATCCACAGCAGAAGACGGAAGTGTAATGTTTTCTTTTCCATTTATGAACAACAGGAGAGGTACGGTTGCGCAGTGGACGAATAATCATCTTAATTAAAAATTAAATTTACCAACGAAGAGACGGTGGTTGCATTCTTGTCAAGTTTGAAAATGATATTTATTATTAAAGAAGACCAGTTACATGCAAATAAATCAATGGAAAAAAATCTCTTATTCTGATCGTTGAAATGAGTGTTTCTTAAAGTGACCTTTGTGACAAGATCCTGGATTGCTTTAGTTAGGCCTCTTATTCCTCATTGCCACCCCTCTCAGTCTCCTCTCTCCACGCAAGTCTTGACGCCGTGAAGGTCACTTTTCCCGAAGGCGAGAGTTGCAAGGGCTGCTTCACGAAATATTGTCGGTTTAATTCAAAATCACATATCAGAAAATCTAATTTTATACTCAAATTACTGTCAAAATACTAGCATATGATACATCATTTTATTCCTCTTTTCATGATCTATACATTGCTGCTGAAAAAATATATAGTTTCATTTAAAAAATCAAAGATGATTAAATTTCTCGAAAACTAAAAATGTTATAGACAATTTCTCTATGGCATGTTACTTGACCCATGATTCCGCATAGTTAATCGAAAACTGCATTTCGATATCTTGAACCGTTTAGAAGTTATGGGGGTGGTCCATAGTTGGTGGGACACCTGTATATTAATATTTTTTTAATATAGTAGTAAGTTTACTTTTTTTAAAATAAAGGAGTAATAAACGTAGTATAGGAAAAGTTATATAATACTGCGGAAAATCGATTTTGAGATTTCAACAGAAATACACGTTTTGGGGTCCCCTGATACCGAAAAAGTTCTTCTTTTCAAAACGTCCGTCTGTCTGTCCGTCTGTGAACACTACTAGCGCCTAAACCATGTGTAGGATTTTTGTCAAATTGAAGAAACCCCTGTCCACCTGCCTTGAGTCGAAGTTTCGAGATTCTGAAAAAATTTCTTAAACTTTCTCTTACTTTACATGAAGCCTCCGGGAATTTTCAAAATTTTCTCAAAAACGGCTCCAAATATTTTCTATAAATTTCTTGTAAAAAAGATTAAATACACTTATTAAATTGGCATAGGTCCAATTTTCACGGTTAACTAAATTTTCGAAAACTGCAAAAGTTTGAATTTTTTCTGTGCCTTCTTACAACTACAAAATTAAAGATCGAGATTTTTCCTTCAAATAAATTTTTTAACCATAGTAAGTTCTTTCATTAAGGTCGTATACATTTTTTTTGAAAATTTTAGTTGTTTTCGTGCAATATTTGCAATTTTAAAAAATTACAAAAGCAAGATTTTTACAAAAACGGCTCCAAATTTTTTCTTTTAGCTTTTGGTAGAGATAGTGCTAAATATACTCTATGAGATGACATGAACATCAGTTTGGTCTATTATTTTGTTTTTTCAGAAATTACAAAAATGTAATTTTTTCACTTGTCTCTCACGTCATTAATATTTACATTAACGGCGATTTGTTCACATGGCTGTATTTATGAGTACATTTACTTTCCGTTATGTCATATAAAGTTTTTGAAAATTCAATAGTTTTCTGTGATAACGCTCAAAATTTCGCATTTTCAGAAACGCTCAAACGCCATTTTCTCAAAAATTGCTCCATATTTTTTCTTCAAACGTTTCGTGCAGGTAGTGCTAATTGCACTCTTTAGGATAAGATATATTTTGCTTTAGATAAGATACATTTTGCTTCGGTCTTTTGTGTTTTTAAAAAAATACCCAAATGTCATTTTTCTGAAATATGTCTCACGCCGGAAATAAGAATATTTCTAACAATAAGTATACATTAACGTATTTGTAAGTGAAAATTTTAAAAATGACTTCAAATAAATTTTTTCAAAAACACAAAACATTGCTGTGAAAAAGAGCTTCAAATTTCGCATTTACAGTTGTGCTTAAACGCCATTTTCTTTAAAACGGGTCCCAAATTTTTCAAAGAAAATTGACTTTAAGGACGAGATTTCACTGTTCTTTAATATTCTTAAAATAATATTTCCGGGTGGGTGGCGACAGATGGAGGCTGCCAAGAGTATGTGGCAAGTCCGAATAGCTAAACGAGACCAAAGGAAATTCAAAACTAATACGGGAAAGTCTGTGCCATTCTGTTGCACCACTACTTTAACAATGGTATTCTTCAGTATGAAATAAGAAACATAGAATTACCAGTTTTCCTAGAACAGGCATTTTGTCGTTTTACTTTCTCGCCTTACGAATTCTTCGTAAGAAGAGAAAGTTATGTAATCGTGCGGCGGAAAACGGAGAATTTTCGCCAGAAAATCTCTTATAGCAGGGGTCTGGTGACAGAAAAGAGGATAAAATCTGTTGCTAAATTAAGAAAAAAAAATCCTCTATCTCCTGGTGTAGTCAAAATCCATGATTTGTTGCTTCTTCATACTTCAAAATCGATTGTCGGCATTCCGTCCGTCTCTCCGTCTGTCCGTCTGTGGTCAACGCTAGCGCCTAAACCGTTCGGTCGATTTTCTTCAAATTGATATTCCGCGATGGTTTTGACTCGTCTCAAGGCCTCTTGAATTTGAAACCGATATCTTAGTATTTGCGGATACTTTACATGAAGCCCATTTTGAGATTTTATGAATTTAAAAAAATGGCTCCAGATATTTTGATTATATTTTGTTGTTGAATAGTGCGAAGAACGTTGAAGGGAATGACGTAGGCATCATTTTCGTCGATAGGCTCTATTTTTCGAAAATTGAAAAAAACTGTTTAAAACGGCAAAATTGAAAATAGAGATTTTCGCCTCAGACAAAGTCGGTTGTACAAAATAAGCACTTCAAATAAGGTCATGTACCATTTTTTGGAAAAACGAATAGTTTTTGCGTAAATTGCGATTCAAATTTACAAAAAAAATTTATCTCAAAAACCGCTCCAAATTTTTTCTTTAAATTTTCTGCACGTGTGTAAGAAGGGAAGGTAAATATATAAATAAACTAGTGGTGCTATAGAATGGCACATACTTTCTCGCAGTAGTTATTTTCCAAATGCCGATCATCCGATGAATTATGTGGTGAAAACAGTTCACCGCTGCCTTTCTTGGTCATGTTTTTTGAAAGACAAGTTTTTCGCATGTTGACATTTACCGGCATCGTAATGATAGAACTGATACAAGTACGTTTTGACTGAAATATAAGCACTAGTCTGGCAAGTCGGTTTCGTAGCGCGGTTGGTTAATGCACCTGCGGGTTGAGCTCTTCAATAAGGAAGGTACCGAGTTCGATCCCCCGAGGGGAATTTTAATTTGATGAATGTGATGTTGCAGGAAAAAAACATTGAAGAGGGTAGATGCTTTATTGACATTCATTTGAAGTACTTCTACTCACGAATAGATTCAATATAGATAAATAGACAGGACTTGTCTGTGATTTCCTTAACTGCGTTTTGTAAACAATTTTTCAACTCTTTTATTCGATTTCTGAAGCGTATGAAATGTCAAATGACCAGTTGTCTACTATATATATATATATATATATATATATATATATATATATATATATATATATATATATATATATGAACAGATTTAAGTAAAATTATGAGCATTTCGGTCGGTTCTATTCTTTTATGGCTCTGTTCGACAGAGGTGGTGTTGGTGTTACGTAGTGGTATAAGTGCCGTTTCGTTGAATTTGAGTTTCGTTTGTCGGGGCTGGGTACCGAAATGGTTTGCTGGTATAGTACACTTTTGCTTGTTTATGGAGTAGTGGAATAGCAATAAGGACCGTATAGAAGCAGAGCGAGAAAGTATGTGCGTTGGAAGCACCACTAGTTTTAGAAGAAAATAAAATAACTGAGTTTTGTTCGATTAAGTAGTGGCATTTTATTTGTGCAAAAACCGTGTGTAATACATACTTATGTATTTAATTTAAAAACGTTTACGTTATTTTAGTTGAACATGCTTTTTCTGATTTCATTAAAATAACAACTAAATTTGACATAAACAAATAAAGTTTAATAAATGAAATTAAATAAGACAGCAAACTGAGAATTTTTCGACTTACCGTGGTAAGTTTTCTTAAAATATGTTAAGATGCTAACCGAATAATTAATCTACAAATTAAAAGTTGTCTAAAGTAGTGTTGGTAGTGTTGGTCTCATTTTTGGAAAACTCTGTGTTTTCAAATATTGCAGAAAATTCTATTATTGTAAATTCGAATTTCCTCCGCTTCGTTTGATGTCAGTTTGCAAAATGGGAACACGGAGTTACGTAGAACTAACAAATACACTTCTTGGTCGCTTGATTAATTGAAGTTTTGATAACTTATTATGGTATTCAAAAACTGGAAGCTCACTTCAATGTAATCAAGGCAAATTTGTGGGAAGTTATTCTTACATTTCAGTAGAGGAAGCGGGGTTAATGACGGTAATATCTTTGTTTTTTCAATATAAATCAGTTCGAATTGTTTCTATGAATAAGTATGCGCTTTTATATCACATATTAGATATTAAGCTTGTGTTTTCATCACAAAAATAATACAAAATTCACTAAAACCCTCTCAAATTTCAAATTTAAAAAAATTGCATCTGACATCCATTACCCTCACATACGGGTAATGGGAGTCACTAAAGAATATGAAGCAAAATGAACACATTATTACTTCGAACAGTATTTATTTGTTTACAATAATTGTAGGCTTCTACAGTAATGTGGCAGCCAAGGTTGACCAAGATTAGCAGAACATGTGAGCAGCACTGGGTCCTAGGCAGTTAGCCAAGTAAGACGTTTAAAGGGTTTGAGGCATTCTATGAATACTTCATCCTTACAGACATTCTTGCTACATGCGTAAATAGCACCAGGAGACCATTTAAACTCATTGAGAACAATAGAGTATTTTGTTTGGGGTAATGGCAGTCATGCTGCAAGAACGAGAATCACTGACCACTATTACCCCACAAGCACATATTTATCATAACTACTCAAACACTTGAATAGAATGTTTAAAATTACTCGCAATGGTATCAAATGATTTGATTAAGGACTCCCAACAAATGTTAATTCTTTCAGAAGTCTCCAAGTTCACGTGAGTAAGACCTTAGTTTCTAAAAGCATTTTCTAACATCAACCACTCACTTTACTGGTACGAACGTAACGATCGTCAGTGTAAGCTTTCTTTGGCTGCGGGCGATCCACTGGATATAGTTATGACTAATGGAAGATAGAAGCATATATTTATGCCTTTAATTGTGGTTTGTTTGCAATATTTGTCAATAATTTACCACTAACCTCCCATTACCCTCGCTTCCCCTATACAGTGCTTTAAATGCTGTAATAGTTAAATTTAATCCTGATCATTTCATTTGTAAAGGAAATAAATGACTGATGATCCTGACTATCAAAATGGATGCAATTACGCACCACAATAAATTTGTTTGAGCTGGTTAAATTGGACGTTTCCAAGTTAAAGTTGAGGTTTTAGTAGGACATAATTAACAATATTTCAATATTACGCAACTGTATTAAATAATGTGAGAACGTATGTGTTTTTGTAGCACCTCTGTTTAATAATGTCACAGAACATCTATTTATAGCATCAATTCATTTGATGAGATTATAATACAATCGCAACTCTAGGTTGAATGAAGTTCTCAGACAAAGAATCTTTGAAATGTAATACTGACTATATTTTTCGACAATTTACAGGACAATATGCATAGATAATTTCCAGCATAATATGGGAGATTTTTTTCATAAAACACGGAACAGATAGCAACCAGAATTCTGGATATCATCATTGTAAGTGATTTTCTTCACAATTTGATAACACGCGATTCAGTGAAGTTTCTGATTCCTGCAATCAATTTAGTTTTATTGTCAAAGATGTTGATTAATGTTAGCGTTTGTTGTGATTGATGGTGGTGGAAATAGTTACGATGATCCAGCAGTGTATTTATGTAATGTACTATAAAAATTTCATTATCTTTGCAGCATGATTGAATAAAGGATTTTGAAAAAAGATATATGTAAAACAAACATTAAATGTATAAAATTATGGTTGTTTCAACATTGTTTTATAGAAGTGAAAATTGGACTTTGACAAAGAACCAGAGGAAGACAACAAAAAGTGCAGAAATGAAGTTCCTATAATGCGTTGTTATCTAACAGGCCATAAACTAAGTGAAGATATGTTAGTACAAACATGACTTGGAGCCTTTAATGTTCAACCTTAATAAGAAAATAACAGAATTATTGATTGGAATGGTAAAAACACATTGGAACAATGTCTGAGGTCAGAATTCCAAAGCAAATGTTAAAATATCATGCCCATTAGAGGAGAATTGTAGGAAAGCCTATGATTAGGTGGCGCATTCAAATCATATGAAGATAGAACAAACCGGAAATAGTTATCTCCTGAGCATGATGAACTGAGCTAAACCGAGATGTCAAGAAAAGTACACAATGAGTTGTGGCTTATTTCTGTACATCACGCCATTCTCAAGCTGCGTTATTAAGAATAAAGATTCAATTCCAAATTTTGATAAATTTCTGGTCATACATTCAAATGTAAAAATCTAGTCTTGAAATATTTTTCATTCTATATTCTCTTACCCTACATTGCTTAATGAGTAGAAATTAATAATGAAGTATAATGACACCATTTTTCAATATCAATCTATCAAGGCTACAGCAACTACCATGCTACAATAGTTAATCAAATACAAATAAAAGTCAAATAGAAATAAAATAAGTGTATATCAAACAGAAGTAAAATGATACTGAGACTGTAGTTCACAATAATTGCACTTTCACAAAGAAGACTGAATTTTTTAGTATTACCTTCAAAAGTAAATAGAGTAATATCTTTAGAGTAAATTTAACTCAACTATAACATCGACTAATGTTATTACTCATCAAAATTACGGTACAGTATTTACAATTTAAGGAATTAAAACAATATAAATTTAATTACAGAACATTTTGTGAATACAAACAATTGTAGTGATAGAAACATAAACAACAGTCTTACCACGAGTTCAGTTATATCCTTTAGAGAATACATTTTCACTTTCTTCTATTAAAACCATAAACACAATTGGAGGTAGTTATGACATTGCAAATCAACCAATCATTTTCAGCTATTTCTGTTTTCTATTGCAAACAGTGCCTGAATATGCGAAGCAATGTGTAGTTTGTCATGCAAAATCGAACCACCTCTATTCCGTAACGTGTTGCTCTTTAGAGGGGGCTGACCAAATACCAGTCGCTTGTATCCAAGTAGCAGTGAATTTGAGATCATTATATGCAGTATAAATCATGGAGCTAAGAATACATGGAAATGGCATGACGTCATAATCTTGAAGCCACATCCGCCATATTGCTGTGTCCAGAAAGCTTGTTGCATTAACAAACCGCGTGAGTGCTCTGTCGCTTGTAGGTGCTCTGTGCACTTGCTTAGCTGTGATCGTGTTCTGTTGTGTTGTTTGGCATCGTTTCTAATATTTAAAAACATTATTCAGAATAGTTAGTTTGCATCCAGAATTTACAGTAGTTCGTTTCCTCCTAATAATAGAAATGCAATAAAATAATTGCCTATAAATAGAATTTATTTCTGTACAATCCTTTCTGTGTCCGAGGAAGCGAAAACAAGCAAGGATTGGGTGTTCAAATGTGCATGCCATCGTCTCCTGTATTATTTCAGTAGTATACCTTTGGGTTCCGGCTCTCACACGCAACCAATCTTTATAAATGAGGGCTCTAAAGAAAGAGAATTTCACGGACACTTGACGAATTCCATTTGACTTTAAAAATATGGATGATTTCTTTAAAAAACTGCATCGAAATATTAATGTAAAATGCAACCCGCATCAACCTATATCGGACAAATAACTCATAAACAAAGCATTTTAGAGCATTAAAAAGTAAAATATTGAGGCCAAAGGCCTCAAAGAAACGTTTTCCTTACGATAATTTATGAATGGCCATAATCTATGATCGGAGAATGAGACATTCTCCGATCCATTCAATTAACTTTTCGGTTCCACGCTTTAATACTATCAAGGCCACCTCAATATTTCAGTCCTTCTTGCTGGTAGCAATTTTTGTGGAGACACGCCTAGAAGGCTTAGATTCGACAATATTTACGCTTTCTGTCAACACCGTAGTTTGTGCAGTCTGACGAGGTTTATTTGCATAATCATTAATTCAAGATTTGCTCTCCAGCAAAAACTAGAAGTACTATTTAGTTGCTTGATACCTATACCTATGAAGATTGTTTCTTATGCGTGTAGTGGAACTATTCAATAAAGGTTTTTTCATGGGTATAAGCGCTGTGTAGTTAATTGTGGAAGGATGTCGGTGATCAGTGAAGAGTGAAGTCTGTGTTTGTGTTTTACCTGTACCAATATTTCATTCGATGAAATTTTCAAGTCAACGGGTTCAGACACGTAGCTTTCTCAAAAGTAAAAAAAACCTAATATTTTTGTGACTATCACGAAAAACTAAAAACCTAATTGACAAAGAATATTGAATAATTACTTCAAATGTCTTGAAGTAATTGTTGGGAATTGTTCCAAGCAAATTCTCCATATTGAATAAATAATTATTGAAAATTTCTTTTATTGCATTTTTGCATTGCATTTTTTATTTTTATTTGTAATTGTGTTAGTACTTTGCAAGTTACCCTTATAGAGTTTAAACAAATAAACAGGTTTCGTTAAATAACTTTCCCTCTTAGAATGAAAATAGAAGGATAGGGATGAGTGTGGTGTCTAACATGCAAGAGTTCTCGCACGGGTACGCAGAGGTAGTCGGGGAAAACTTGTGCTATGGCAGAACACAAAGAACAAACTTTTTAAAGTAGCCAAAGTAAAATAGCTTGAAATAAATGGAAAACAAAATCAAAACGCGCTAGCCTACAATACTACGTGAATCAATTAAAAAACAACTAAATTTAAAATTATAGAAAGAATAGTGGAAGTCATCCGACAACTGCCTACGATCGCAGTCCAAACGCACGATTTAAATGTTGGCGGTATCTGGAAGTATGTACACCAACGCCCAACTGCAAACTCATATTGTAAATAAAACACCGTTTGATATTAAACTCAAGGTGTCGGTTCGTTAAGATATTAAAAATGCAAACATCGTTTGAGCAACATTCCCATGTACCGAAGTGGGCTTACTAATGCCTACTAAATTGTTTCTAATGCTAACAAATGGTATTTAGTACTCAAAGGTGAAACCATTAGTTTGATTATTTTTTGGCTCGGAATTGTTTTTCTTGAGGTACGTAAGGACGCAGAAAATAATTCAATACTTTTTAGTAAACAAATAATTTTTCAATTTTCTCACCCCAGCAAGCTGGCACCCTGACTGCTCCAAAACCCACTCGGTTCTTCACAACAAATCAAGGAAAGTTAAATAATATTGCAATGAGTAGGGTCTGTTCTTACCCGATCCGGTATTTTCGCACCACTTTACTTCGCTTTCTCAAGAGTAAAAACCTTTTCTATTATTTGACTATCAAGAAAGCGAAAAGCTAACTCTCAAGGAAGATTGAAATTTCTTCAAATGTTGTTTTTAAAGAAGTATGAATTGTTCCAAAGAACATCTCTCTATAATGTTGAATAAACTTTTAATTGAAAATTTGTTTCAAACATCAATTGCATTGTTATTTTGTTTGATATTCTGTAAGTACATTAGTAGTTCCTCTCCTTTATGAACGGATAGAAAAAATGGGATAGGGAAAGGGTGGGATTTAACATGCGAGAGTTCTCGCACGGGTACGCTAGTTACTTATTAAAATGATTACTGCATGAATATTACTTACCTACAAATTCCAGTATTAAGAAAGATAAATTAATCTCTCTTCCAATATCGTAAGTATAAATATTCAATGTGTGGATTGAGAAAGAGGTATGGAAACACATTAAGGAATAAACTACAACACGACCCACAAGAACCCAAAAAGTAGTTCACCAGTTTCTTATATATTTAAAACAAACAAGTAATGTGCAGTATAAAAATTTATTTTTCTTGTAACATTAATCAAAATTTGGCACTGTACTCTTCAATGCAATGAATTGTCACAATGTCACACATCTGATCACATTCCTAAAATTTTCAAGACAAAATTTGTTCTTGCATTCGCTTTCAATGAAAGGCCGTCATTAGTTTCACGTTGCAGATTTTGATACTTAAAACACTCTCTCCTTGATGTTGCTATTGACGATAAATATTTAGAACAATTCGAAAATATTGATGGCATTGTATTATATTTTAATTTCGATTTCCCTAGTGATATTTGTTGTTTCTTTGCGTTCCTCAGTCATAATACCTCGTCATAGTATGCTATACGCCACCCTCTTCCTTCTTTTTACTTTCCCGTATACGTACGTATACACGGAGGTGATATACGTGGTATCAGGGGAAAGTTATGTAATGCTGCGCGAAAAAATGGCCAATTTTCGGCGGAAAAAAATTAATTGCCGGGCCGTGAAAAACGAATAAGTGGATAAACCAGTTGCTAAATTAAGAAAAAATCCCCTAACACGTGGTGTAGCCAGAAATCCTGTTTTCTAGGTCCTTGATACCGAAAACCCAATTGAAAGGAAAACGTCCATCTGTCCGTCCGTCCGTCCGTTCCGTCTGTCAACACTGCTAGCGCCTAAACCATACGTACGATTTCTTCCAAAATAAATATTCCCCGGTCGTTCTAATTCTAGTCAAAGCTTTGAGATTTTGAAAAAGATTCTTCAATTTTGGGGGTACTTTATATGAAGCCCCCCCGGGGATTTTCAACATTTTCTCAAAAAACGGCTCCAAATTTTTTCTTTAAATTTCTTGTATGAATAGAGTAAAATACACCTTTTAACATGGCATAGCTCAGATTTTCACGTACAGCTCTGAATTTTCGAAAATTGTGAAAGTTTGACTTTTTTTCGGCGTCTTTCTCCAACTACAAAATTAAAGATAGAGATTTTTTTTCAAATAAAATTTGTTCTGCATATTAAGTTCTTTAATAAAGGTCATGTAAATGTTTTTCAAATTTTGGTAGTTTTCGTGCAATATTGCGTGCAATATGTGCAATTTTAAAAAATTACAAAAACAAGATTTTCTCAAAAACGGCTCCAAATTTTTTCTTTAAACTTTTGGTAGGGATAGTGGTAAATGTACTCTATCAATGACATAAAAGCCATCTTGGTCTATCGGTTGGTTTTTTCAAAAATTACAAAACTTTAAATTTTTTTACTTGTCTCTCACGTCGTTAATATTTACATTATCGGCGATTTTTTCACATTATTATATTTACGAGTATATATGCTTTAAATAATGTTAAGTAAAGTTTATCGAAAACTACCGTTTTCTATGAAAAGTAGCTCAAATTTCGGCATTTTCAGAAATGCTCAAACGCCATTTTCTCGTATAAGGCTGCAATTTTTTTCTTGAAACTTTTGCAACGGATAGTGCTAATTACACTCATTAGTATAGCGTGAAGCTTATTTTGATTTTTTTAATTTTTTCAAAAATTATATAAATGTAAATTTTTTGAAAGATCTCTCACACCTTTAATATGCACATTATCCGCATTTTGTAAAGATGATTATATTTGTGGGTGTAAGTGCTTCAAATAACTTCAAATAAAGTATTTTGAAAACTCAAACATTTTCTGTGAAAATGAGCTTCAAATTTCGCATTTTTAGTAGTGCTAAAACGCCATTTTCTCTTAAACGGCACATAATTTTTAAAAGAAAATTGCCATTTACGGCTAGGTTTTTGTGTTCTTTAATATTCTAAAATTAATGTAGGAATGTTCTACCAATAGGAAACCGAAAAATTAAGAAAATGACCAAAAAAATGTACTTTTGGCGGTGATAGATCACAGCTGTCAAGAAAGAGTACGTGGCAATTCCGAATAGCTAGCGAAGACCCAAGAAAATAGAAAACTAAATAGGGAAAGTCTGTGCCATTCTGTAGCACCACTAGTTACTTTTCCGTATACGTACTGTGACCGTACTTACCTTTGCTGGCTCACGGTTACACATATCATAAAATTTTTTATGTGTGGGTACAGGAGTTTCTTAAGGGGGTTACTTTAATCTACAGTATCTGGATTCAAAGGCCTACTATCATATAAACAGAATTTATTAGAACAAAGAACAATAAGACATCATTACATACTACCAACATAGCTTGCATCATTGCTTTGATCATAATTCTATGGTTCATTTCTGTACATCTCTAACCTTCCCACCATTACATTATCATTCCCGCTTATGCAACTTCCAACCCTTTGGAAAAACTACGTGCCATTCATATGCTACTACGCACATCATTACTTTCAACGCTACACAGTGAGCATCCTGAACTGGCGTTTCATTTAATTTTCCTTCTATTTGTTCACAATTAGAATTACTTATCTGATCGTTACGATCGTCGATTTCTACGTGACGCGTTGCTGCTGCCCGTTCCGCCTGAGGCCGGAAGGTAACCTTGATGCCCGCGATGCTCCGTCTGCCCACGTGTCCCACCGCAGCCCGTTTCCAATCCACCGGCGTCGCCTTCCCACGGTTTCTTTCTTCACACGATGACTTTAATCGTATCAGCTCAGCAGCTCCACCGCATAATCACACATCAGCACAGCCGCACCAACTATCATTAACCCGCATCGCCCACGTGTCCGTGCACTGTTCCCCTTTTTTATTAAATTTCGTAATTATTCTCTCTTAATAAGTTCACCACAATCCTTACACTCGCTTATTTTGCACAGTTCATCACAATTTTTCTTTCTTAAATACCTGTTGTCCCGATTACACTGGATTTCTTGTACATCAAAGCATCGCTCTCTAACCACCATTGCATACCGTCCTCACGCCATGCTGCTCAACCGCCAACTGTCGCTTTTGCGCGGTCAGACCGATCAGTTCCCACTACCCCGTGCGCTCGTTCACGACTCTGTCGATCCGTTCCGCCGCGGTTCCTCACTCTGCGCGCTACTTTTGAATGTGGTGGAGCGCCTATTCTTTGTGTTTTGACCAATACGGTCAAATAACCCCCCACGTTATCAAGATTTTTTTTTACACAGTGAAAAATAATCTTCTAATCCATTGCTTCCAGGGTTCTCCTTTAGTTTTGATCTTGTCCCTCATGGTATGCCTTCAAGTTGTAAAAGTTGTATTGTTCGACTGTTTCTCCCCGCTCATTCATTAGTTCCGCCACATTTGGAGCTTTAATTGCCTTTATCTCATATGGTCCTTCATAAAGGAGGAAAAACTTCGAATAAGTTTTTTAGTTTGGGATTTGACACTCTAGGTACCCTAACCAACACCTTTTGTCCACCTTGAATTCGTATGGCGTTTTCTTCATTTTGCTAGTCGTACTTCGCTCATTTTGACTAAATTCTCGCGCGGACTGTTTCCTGTGATGGCTCCTGCGGTCTTTGGAATACCTCTTCTCTGTCAAGTGCGTATAAGACGTGGGGTGGTCTACGTCCCAAAATGTGCCTCGTACGGTGTAATACCCGTGCTATCGTGTGGAATGGACGGCAACCACCTATTAATCTCCGGTATTAGCTCTCCCCATCTGTCGTGCTGCTCGTGGCAATATGTTCTGAACATCCTAGATAATTCCTCATGACCCGTTTCCGCCGGATTTGATTGTGGATGTCGGATTGATGTAAATACTGGTTTTGTTCCAAGTCCCATCAATGTTTGCTGCCACTGTCGGCTGGTAAAACATGGTTCCATGATCTGACAGTATTCTTTGGTATGGTCCTGCTGCTACGTCAAAAATATCTTTAACTTCCTCAGACAAGTTTGAGCATTTCGTTCTCTTTATGGGGTAAATTTGGACGAATTTCGAAAATACGTCAATAGTTACAAATATGTGCTGGTTTCCATTTCTGGTTTTCGGCAGTGGTCCGTAAATATCCACGGCTGCTATGTCATTTTTCCCAAGCGGAATTATTGATTGCATGGTCCTGCAAAGCTCTTGTTTGGGTACTTCGCCTTCTGACATAAGTTGCATTGACTCACGACCTTTCTAATTTGCCGGCCATTCCCCTCCAGTAACATAGTTCTTGTATTACCTCGTAATTTTCTCCGCTCCGAAATGTGCCATGGACGTATGAACATGCTTAATCAATTGCTCCGTGATACTCTTCGGTATCCACAACCTAAATATTTCTGCGTTTCTTGTCACTCTCCTGGTCACCACTCCCCTGGATTAACTTCCATTCATCTTGCTTCTCCTCCATTTCCTCGTAATCCGGTCTTCCCGTGACATTCTCCCCTCTTTGTAAGACTTTACCTTACTAATGTCAGGTCTTGTTCCTGTAGCGCAATTAGGTCTTCCCATCGACTAGCGGCGCGTCCCGTCACTCCAAGGTCTATCGCTGCCACTTGAAACTGCCTTTCGTTAGCGTAAGCCTCGTTTCCCTTGGAGTCTTCCTGCTTAGTAGGTCGGGTAAGTAGTTTAACTCCCCTTTACAGTGTCTACATCAAATGAAAATTTGCTGCAGATACAAGGTCCATCTATACAATCGATCATTCTGTGTATGGCATCTGTTCAAAAACGTCAGGGCCTTAGGATCTGTGCGCACAATAAGTGCCTACCCATCAAATAGGTCTTAATTGGTAATAGCCCATACAATAGCCCCTGCTTCTTTTTCAGTCGTGGTGTACCGAATCTCTGGGCCTTTGAGCACCCGACTAATGATTGCGATGATTTTCTCTCTTCCTTCCACCTCCTGATACAGTACGGCCCCCATTCCGAAGTCGCTTACTGTCAGTTTTGTAGTATGCACGTTTTGCTAAAGTCCGGGTGTGCACCACACAATGCCTGTAAAACAGGCCTTGATTTCATTAATGCCGTCCTCATGGGAATCATCCCACTTCCATCTCTTCCTTTTTGCAACAGCTTATAAACGGTGACATTATCATAGTCGAAGTTAGGGGCCAGACCGAGCTAAATAATTACAATTGCCAATCAGCCGCCGAACTTGTCTGACATTCTTGGGCGCCGGAATTTGTTGTATCTTCTCCGAATCGTTCCCGCTTCATACCAAGGCCCTCTGTCGTGATCTCGTACTCCAGAAAATGGATAGTCCTCGTAAGCAATCTCGACTTCTTGATGTTTCAACACAATTGTTTTCCTTCGTATGCCGACAACTCTCGTAAATCTCGAAATGCTCGAAATGGATTTGATTTATCACAACATCATCAAAGTAAACTGTCACTCTTCTGTCCTGTAAGTCGACCCCCTATTATCTGTTCAATGCCTGAACCAGTGCTGCCCGCTGTTTTCGCAGACCACATGGTCTCTTCTGAAGACGTAGCATATTCCTTCCACCATGATTCCCGTGTACTTGTTGGTCTTCCTCAGCGATTTTCCATTGCCAATAGGCCCCTACTGCAGTCCTGCACGAGAACACCTCGCACCCCCGAAGCCTCTCAGAATTCCCTCCACTTCCGGAGAGCGTCCTCGGTATGGCCAGGTCCAGCATTCAGGTCTTCTCGCGTCTAAGCAAATCGAAGTCCCTCCGTCCTTCTTCTTAACGATGACTACGGACTGTGTAAGATGTGGAACGCCTCTTTATGATCCCTTCTTTCCGTCATCTCTCTTGATCAATTCCGCTACTTCTTTTAGATATGCCTTTCAGGTATGGATAGTTCCTCTCCCTGACAATGGTGTATAGTCTGTTTAATTGTATCCTAATTCGTACTCCTTAATAGGTTCAACACCGTGTTTCATAAATATTTTCTGTTCTCTAATAGCAATTCCTTCAACTCGTTTTACCCCTATCCTCCACATCTCAGCCCGTCAGCCTAGTTGCTCTATCCACGTCCTCCAAAGCTTTCACCACTTATTATCCCAGCGCTAATATTGATTCTTCTTCCTCATCGCCTCCTGTATCAATCCCAAATCTCGTCTCCGTTACAATATGTGCCCCTTTTCGAGGATTTTATGACAGCCCGATTGGTTCGCCAGGAAATCCATACCCCAATATGACCGGATACAACAAAGGCCTCACCACCAGCGCAACCATCACTCGTACATATAACCCACCATACATACTTCTAACCATCACTTGTTTCGTATGTGGCTTGAACCTCTCTGGGTGGCCCCAATTAACCTACGACCCTCGTCATCGGTAATGCCGCCACATGTTGTTTCCCTCGCCACTAACCTCTCAGAATGAATTCCTCCGAATCGCGCTCGCCATACATCCTGTGTCAACCAATGCGTCCACTTCTTCACCTACGCATGATATCATTACGGTTGACATTTCCGACTATCTTCTGGCTGCTTTTTCTCTTGACCAGGGCTCTATCCTCGTATCGACCACTATATGAAATGACTGGGGGGGGGGGGATAGAGAAACCTCGTGCTTGACGCTGCCGTGCTATGTTCGTGTTGGGGTCTCCCGTCAACATCGAACTC
>JAHLJT010009419.1:100444065-100478229 GCA_031308135.1 Acheta domesticus | reverse complement strand
GTTTAGAGTTGTTACGTGATCAGAGGATAATGTTTAATCAAAATTTGGAGATATTAAAAAAATTTGAAAATATTGAGGCTTCATGTAAAGTTCCCCCTAAAATCAAAAACATCCGTTTAAAACTCGCAGGGCCTGGAGTTTGTTCAGATCGATTGGGGAGTAATAATTTTGGAGAAAGTCGTCTGAAAATCGTTAAAATACCTTATATTTCGAAAATTGATAAAGTTGAAAAGGATAAATACAACGTTTCCATTTCCTGCCTTGGTAGACGCATCATGGCATTGTTAGCTAATTATAAACTTCCCTTTCAATAGTCAATATTAATATACCTTGGATTCACCGCGAGCAACCTTTTGGCACGAGAAATATACAATGGTCTCGTAGTGTGTCCCGCTGCCGCTTGTCTGCGTCATTGGTAATTTCCACCATGGTCTGCATCCTTCATTTCGGCCTTCCCATATGCCGCCGCCCTGACTAGAGGAGAGGTCGGGTCCTTGCCTCCACTCCCACCCGTCCGTTCCCCGCGGTCCGACACATATCCGACGCATAATACTCTCTGGTCCGACACGGCTGGGGGCCGTCTTATGTGGCAGCCGACCGGGCGAGAGAGCAAGAACTATCGTTTTCGTGGCTGGAGTGTGTTTCAAATTGGATTCGAGTAAGGGCTTTTGAGTGCACCGGCCTTCTCTACTGACATTAGCAAGAAGGCTTTCCGCAAGCCTACGAGAACGAGTGCGAGAAACGACTTAGCGGGTTTTTTCTTCGTTGTGTCATGTCAAAAAACTTCCTACCCAACCAGCGTGTTTGTGTTAATGATCTGATAAGTAGCAGCACGCTTTCCTCTGGCGACGAGCCATAGTCGCCCATGCAATGAAAACATGACTAGTAAATCAAATAAGTCTACACCTTCAATTAAATCTGCTGTAAAAAGTACTTGGTTTAAAATCAAGGTTGTTCTTTTCCTCGTTGCGTGAGTGCAAAGCTTTAATTTTATGTTAAGTATTCAAGGATGCCTATTCTTTCTTTTTCATTTGATTAAATGTTTCTTGACATTCCGGGTTCGAATACGTCACCAAATTGCAAGTGGCAAATACGTCGACCAAATTACATAAAAGCAAGACTATCGACCAACTTACAGATATCTCTACATAGCTAATGTCACGGTAAAAATTTATAAATAGTGTTGTGTGTATACGAGTACTAAAATGATAATTGTAATATTTTAAAAGTAGTGGATCCCTGCGATCTAGAGCTCTGAATACCTGCCCGCCCGCCCGTGGCAGAATAGCGGGGGTCCCCCCCCACCCCGAGCATTCTTTCGGGTAACCGTATCATATGGGTCGTCCGTAAAATACTGGTCGCGGGTATCATCAGGTTTTCGATAGAGAAGAACAAGTGATTCCGTTTAAGATTGTAAAATTGTTTATTTGTGCTCAAGTTACCAATAATACACCTACATAAAAAACGGAGCTGGAGCGTAGCGGACGAAACAAAAATTCGAGGAAAGGCCATAAGGGCTCTCTGCGCTCATTCACTGCGTACCCTTAATTGTAATCCCTTCCTTTCATTCTTTATAAAATATGCCAATGATACCCGTGACCCGTATTATGCGGCCGACCCGTATGATACGGGTACCCATATGAATGCGGGTGGGTTGGACCTGTTAGAATAACCCCATGTACGGGTACTGGAAACCCGTATGATCAAATACTCGTAAAACTCCATGAGTTCGTAAATCGTCTTTTTTAAGAGAAAATATCTTGATGCGGCAACATAATTTCGTAACCACTTCTGAAATCATTGCTTAGAAGTGGGAGTGCCATGCGGAAATGTAATGGAACGTCCAAAAGATCTTATGTGCAGGTTACGGCATTAGAAACAGCTCGTGAACCTTCAGGGATCCGAAACCCGGTTCCAAGAGCCTCACATGTACCGTTTCGTAGCATGCCCGAAGGCTTCGCGTGTTGCAGCGTAACTGCGGCGGATTGCATGTGCGTTGGCCCCTTCCCCTTCCACAATAATCTGCGAACTTCTTTCTTTTCGTGTTAAATCCTTTTCACGCACGACTGGTAAGTAATTCTCTCCACAGCATATAGCTCTCACTGTCGATGATTTCTTCTTAAAATAATTGAACAAAATCATCACTCTCTAGTGGATGAATGGTATTATTAATCATTGTGTGTTCTGTAAATATTCGATAGAATTAGTGTAGACGGTTGTAGTCTTTGATATATGCCATTTCAGTTTAGGAATGCCTTGTCGAAGTGAAAGTATTTACTGACGTTAATTTCTTGCACTAATTGGTGCAATGTCAGCAGAATGCACATGTCAGCAGTGCTTGAAATGCCATCCGAAAATTTGGCGTAATGTACTATTCTTTTTGTTGTATCTCAGAAACACATGATTTCTTAAAAGAAGATTTATTATACAAAAAATCTTGGCCCACTCGGCCGCCATGTACAGAAGCAACAAGACTCTAGTAAAACATTCTGCCGTCTGGCTTAAACTGCGCAGCGCGCACTCTGTCTCTGAGATCTGCCGCCGGCGCCCTTTTATGTCGGCCAGCTCCCGCGTACGGCTTCCCGCGGCTCCTCCTAATTGGCTCGCTTGATGGTGCTTGAAGTCCAAGGAGTAGCCATTGCTGTTCTGAGCGCGCTTTTTGGCGCGTTCGGCGAAACTCGGCGCTCCTGCTGCCGACGCTCTGTGCACGCCGCCGGCGCTCTTTGCCGCGGCAATTTCGAATTGCCGGCCGTATACTACACCCTCCCCTCCCAAATGCAACGAATAGCGGCACGCTCCATTCGTTGCTCAGGGGACAGTCACTGTAACAAACTCATGAGACATAAGAAACTGATCGCAGTCATGCGTTTACATTACGGCACTTGCGTTTTACAACCATACTACATCTCCTCATGGTACACATGAAACTTCCTAACTTCTCTGGCATTTTACATTGTTGTTGTACAAATATACAAAAATAGCTCTTCGCTAAACGAACGTCAAAATAAACAATCAGCATGAACACAACCTCATGACATGAACAAATTCCCAGTTACCATCTGTACATTTGAACCAGTTACTTGCAAAACAAAAACAATTAACTTTGATTCACCATGCTTAAACCAATTGATACAACTCTACTAATCTTTCACCAATTACTTTTGGCTTCACCACATTTACTTGACACACTTCGTCAAAAATGAATGCACTCAACAATTTCTTTTGTCACATAATACATTTAAATTAAACTTTAACAAATGTGAAACAGAACCCTAATGCACCCCATAACTGGAAAATCTGTCAGCTTTTTTTCTTAATCTCTCTTCATGATAGTATTCTAAGCATACTCTTTTCCCCCTTACTAGCTGAACACTTGCGAAAATTAATTTCCGGGTGCCATTTCCACTGGATACTTGAATTGTTATCCCGCGTTTCACTTTTACTGCATTTTGCCCTAGCATTACTACTGTTTCCTGCTGTCCAGCCCATGGAATCACTCTATCGTGTACATTTGACCATCTCTTCCGTATGGTTTTACGTTTGGTAGACCTGCCAGTATTGCTCTTGACGCACCGCTCTCGAAACACACGCGCTACCTGGCCCCGTAACTTTGCTTGCTGCGTAGCGCTTGAGTCACTTTTCGTCACCCCATTTTTGGACTTAACTTCACTAACTACGGGCCTCATGTCACATTGTTTTCCACTGCCCACTACACTGGCCTTCTCGAATTCTTGCTTAAACGCAAAGTCTAGCCTCATGTCCTGTAGCTCATTTGCTGACGCCTGCCATCTTTCTAACCGATTTCCCAGCGCGCCACTGGTTGAATAACTCTCCCTAACACAGGGTTTTCTACTGTTCACCTCATTCTTGAGCTCACTAGCCAGTTTCGTGCCTAATTCAACCTGGTCTACCTCTATGTACCCACGATCGTCTTGCACTACCCACTTATGGTATATTTGTACACTTTTTACCATGTCGTCATAGTTCACTCCTAGCACTTTACCATCAAAAGCTCTCGCTTGCTCGTTGTCATTATACTCGCCCTTGTGGTCACTTCCTGTGGTCCCGACTTGAGCTGCTGCCTCGGCCGCTTGCTGCCTGCCCTGTTGCACCGGCTCACCCGAGCCGCGGCCTCCTGTCGGACGGCGATGCGTTACCTGCCCGGCTAACCTCTCAGGGGCAGCTGCCCCGCTACCTGGTGTCTCGACCTCGCCAGCCTCGCCACCTGGCTGTGCCAGCCGCTGCGTGTCCATAACCTGAAACTCCGATTCTAGCACTGCCTTGCCTTTTACCAGTTTCCCTCCAAAATTTTCACTAAGCCCGTCATCTTGTGACCTAAATTTACTACTTAATTCTGCTAGCTCCTGCCACGCGTTTCTTACTAGTACTGGTTTACATTTTCTTGCCGTGTCCTTTGGCTTTAACTCGCTATAAATCTTAGTGCTCAATCCGCGCTGACTGCCTATTATATTACTGCTATCACTTACGCCACACATTTTCCCATATATTTTAATCCCTTTCCATAGGTCTCTGACGGTAATCACCAAGTTCTTACAGAATAACTTCACTTCCTTGCTGCTATTACACGTATCCCTACTTTTGCTATTACTATAGCTTGTGCAGTCCCTACCTTGCTTTGAGCACATTTCCCTCTTGCTTTGCACCACCGTGAACTCCATTACCATTCGTGGCTCACTTTGTCGTCGCTCACTCGGCCCCTGCGCCGAGCTCGATGCCTTCCAGAATGCCTCCTTTGCACTTTTCTGCGTCCTCGTTGCCTGCCGCGCTGCGCTCTGGACCCGCTGCTCATCCGGCCACCTGCTTGCCCTCGCCTCGTTATCAGCTACGCGGCCTCTAGTAGTACTGCGCTGTGTCGCCCTCGCGGCGACCTTCTCCCGGCTACCACGCTGCACGCTCGGCCGGACCGCGCTATTGGTGTCGCGGCCTCTAGCCGACTTCTGTGATGCCTTCTCGCCACCATGGTAGCTTGCTGCCCCAGCGCCTCCTGCTGACGTATGGTTGCCTTCGCGCCGACTGTCGCGTCGCACCCCCGTGCGGCTGCCTGCACCTGTAGGGGCGTCCCGTGTCTCCTGAGACGAGACCCGCGGCGTCGCCACTCCAACCGCCCCGGCCTCGTCCGACGGGTTCCGTGCGCACGCCTGCTGCGGCGTGTCGTCCAACCATGGCTTGTTGCATTTTTTCCACGCTGCCATCTGCTGCTGCACTTGCTCCTCATACTGCCGCTCCAATTCTTCCGCTTGCCCCGATGCAAATCTTCTTATTAGTTGCAGGTTCTGCTGGTGCATAAACTGTAGCAGTAGCAGCTCTGGCTGGGCCGGTGCGTTCTTCACTTTTTCCACAAATTGTCGTTGTTGCTGTTCCAGTTTTATCTTAAAATGTTCGAGGCTTCCCTCCATGTTTATCACTAATTATTTATATCGTAGGCCAGTTCTTCACTAGAGTCTCAGCGCTCACTACTTTTCAGAATTTCCATTCCCATAGCCATTTTGCAATACCTTTTGTCAGCAATTGCACTATACTGTAGGCAAGTTTCTCCACACGAGTCCAGTTTGTCTCTCAGCGATGCGCGTACTAATTTACCTTGACGCCCATTGTTCTCTTAATTTCTCTCGTCACTATTGCAGCGACTTACCACAGCACTTTGTCGCGTTTTCCGCACAGCCACACTTCATTCCGAAGTTTATCCTCGTCGCCAATGTTGTATGGCGACGCCTGCAGCCATCACACTCTCCGAGTTTATCCTCGTCGCCACTGTTGTATGGCGACGCCTGCAGCCACAGCCCTCACGGAGTTTATCCTCGTCGCCACTGTTGTATGGCGACGCCTGCCGCTACAACCCTCACGGAGTTTATCCTCGTCGCCACTGTTGTATCTCAGAAACACATGATTTCTTAAAAGAAGATTTATTATACATAAAATCTTGGCCCACTCGGCCGCCATGTACAGAAGCAACAAGACTCTAGTAAAACATTCTGCCGTCTGGCTTAAACTACGCAGCGCGCACTCTGTCTCTGAGATCTGCCGCCGGCGCCCTTTTATGTCGGCCAGCTCCCGCGTACGGCTTCCCGCGGCTCCTCCTAATTGGCTCGCTTGATGGTGCTTGAAGTCCAAGGAGTAGCCATTGCTGTTCTGAGCGCGCTTTTTGGCGCGTTCGGCGAAACTCGGCGCTCCTGCTGCCGACGCTCTGTGCACGCCGCCGGCGCTCTTTGCCGCGGCAATTTCGAACTGCCGGCCGTATACTACACTTTTCTTAGAGGGACTCTCTCGGATTTGCTTATACATTAGAGTACAAAAGGGTATAATGGGCAATCCATATAATGGGCAATCCATATCCTGTCAATTCTAAACGTCTCTTGTCAATTTTGTAAAACTTACGGCAAATCACGTTCTTTTTGTTTAAATTTATTTCTCACCTAGAATTAAGATAAGTACGTTACTAATTATGACATAATTTTACAAAGTGGAAAAGATACGTTATAGAATTGGCAGACACTATTTGTTTTTTTCAAAAATTACACAAATCAATTTTTTTGGAAGACCTCTTACACCGTTAATATGCTTATTTACAGCAATTTGTAAACGCTATTGTATTTGTGAGTTAAAGTACTTTAAATAATTTCTAATGAAGTTTTTCGAAATCACAAAAAAATCCTGTAGAAAAGAACTTTAATTTTCGCATTTACAGTAGCGCTTAAACACCATTTTCTTATAAAAGGCTCCAAATTTTTCAAAGAAAAATGCCATTTAAGACGTGGTTTCACTGTTCTTTAATATTCTTAAAATAATTTTTCCGTTCAAGTATTGAAAAAACGAACAATTAATAAATGTCGAAAAATGTATTTTGGGCGGCGATAGATGGGAGCTGGCAAGAGTATGTGTCAAGTCCGAATAGCTAGCCGCGACCAAAGGAAATATAAAACTAATACGGGAAAGTCTGTGTCTTTCTGTAGCACTACTAGTTTTAATTTACTTCATCATTCTATTCAATATTTTGGATGTCACCTTTTCCTCTGCGGTGAAGATCACTTATGGAGGGGGACGTTACCTGATGAATTCTCTCACGGCGTTCTAACCCGTGTTGGAGGGAGATGGTTGGGAATGGAAGGTCGCTGCAGTCCACGACCAGTTTGTGTAGGGCTGCTCCAACCACTGGCGGCTGCTCCTTAAGGACTTTCGAAAAACCAACCGCGGGAAAAATTGCTGAAAGTATTCAATCGACTCGTTTAATTTGTGCGTACCACCGGCGCAATTTGTGAGGGCGAATTTAGTCTTATGTGCCCGCTTAAGCGAAAAAGAAATGTTTTTGGAGTCGCTTCGTGGACTATCGCGAGTCCGTACGTAGCTGGTGCGTACGATTAATAATAATAATAATGCAATAATGCGGCAATAATAATAATAATAATAATAATAATAATAATAATAACTAGCGTACCCGTGCGAGACATCTCGCATGTTAAATCCCATCCTTTCCCTATCCCTTTGTCTATCCATTCTATTAAGTAGGACCGTTGTTAATGAAACGTGTTTATTTGTTTGAAAATGTATAAATGTAACATCTAATGAACTTACAGAATATCAAACAAAAATAATAATACAATTTCTGTTGGAAACAAATTTTCAATAAAGGTTTATTCAGCATTATAGAGAGATGTTCTTGGAAAAATTCATACTTCTTTAAAAACAACTTTGAACAAATTATTCACTCCTCCTTGCGAGTTAGCTTTTCGCTTTCCTTGATAATCACAAAAATGTTAGAAAATGTTTTTACTCTTGAGAAGGCCAAGTAAAGTAGTGTGAAAACACCGGATCGGGCAAGTACAACCCTACTCCTTTGAATATTATTTAACTTTCCTTGATTTGTTATGTGGAATAGAGGAGGTTTTGGAGAATCAGGGTGCCAGCTTGCTGGAGTGCGAAAATTGGAAAATTATTTCTGTACTAAAAAGTATTGGATTATTTTCTGCATTCTAATGTACCTCAGGAAAAGCAATTCCGAGCCGAAACGTAGTCAAAGTAATATTTTCACCTTTGAGTACTAAATACTTGTTACCATTAGAAACACTTTAGTAGGCTTAGACTTCACTTCGGGTACATGGAAATGTTGCTCAAACGATGTTTGCGTATTGAATATCTTAACGAACCGACACCTTGAGTTTAATATCAAACAGTGTATTATTTACAATATGAGTTTGCAGCTGGGCATTGATGTAGTACATGCTTGCAGATACCGTCAACATTTAAATCGTGCGTTTGGACTGCCATCGTTGGCAGTGTCGAGCGACTTACTCTTGGGTTTTTATTTCTTGGCGTGTGGGGGCTCATCTTTACTATGGAATATCACACGGCAATTCGTGCCTTTCTTCGTCGTGCCGTTAGAATTCGCATAATCGCCAGCACCGCTCCATACAGTCAAGATGAGGCGACTCCTAGCGGCACGACCGAGAACGACGAGAAATACCGTGAGATATTTCATCGTGAAGACAAGTCCCCACACGCCAAGAAATAAAAATCCAAGTATACGCTATTCTTTCTGTAATTTTAAATTTAGTTACTTTTTTAAATTAATTCACATAGTATTGTAGGCTAGCGCGATTTGATTTTTGTATTTCATTCATATAAAGATAATTTACTTTAGTTAATTTAAAAAGTTTGTTCTTTGTGTTGTGCCTTAGCGCAAGTTTTCCCCTACTACCTCCGCGTACCCGTGCGAGAACTCTCGCATGTTTAACCCCACACTCATCCCTTCTATTTCTATTCTAAGAGGGAAATTTGTAAACGAAACGTGTTTATTTGTTTAAAAATGTATAAAGATAACTTGCAATGTACTAGCACAATATCAAATAAAAATAAAACTAGTGCTTCCAACGCAAATACTTTCGCGCTCTGCTTCTATACGGTCCTTATTCCTATTCCACTACTTCATAAACAAGCAAAAGTGTATTATACCAGCAAACCTTTTCGGTACCGAGACCCGACAACCGAAACTCAAATTCAACGAACTGGCACTTATACCACTACGCAATACTAACACCGCCTCTGTCGAACAGAGCCATGAAAGAATAGAACCGACCCATAAAATGGTAAATACATGATTAAGAAACAATTGACGATGGTAATACGCTTTACAAATACAAGAAGAGAAGTAAAAAATTGTCAAAAGTTAAAAATTTGAACAAACATGTACAGACATTTCCAGGACATTTATCGCAATTACTTATATTTTAGTCAAAACGAAATTCTATCGATTTCATCATTAGGAGCCGGTAATTTTCAATATGCGAAAAACATGTCTTTCAAACATGACCAAGAAAGGCAGCGATAAACCACATTACGAAGTATTCGTAAGGCTAGAAAGTAAGAATAAGTAATCATCATTACGGAACCGTTAGGGATTGTAAGTTTATCGCATGCCTTCTGGTTATATTGTATTACAATTTAACGTTAAAATGCTCATAATTTTACTTAAATTGGTTCATATAGATATATACTAGACAACGGTTGATTTGACATGTCATACGCTTCAGAAATCGAATAACAGAGTTGAAAAATTGTTTAAAAGACGCAGTTAGGGAAAACACAGACAAGTCCTGTCTATTTATCTGCATTGATTCTATTCGTGAGTAGAAGTACTTCAAATGATTTTCAATAAAGTATCAACACTTTTTAATGTTTTTTCCCTGCAACATCACATTCATCAAATTAAAATCCCCCGCGGGGGATCGAACTCGGCACCTTCCTTATTGAAGATCTCAACCCGAAGGTGCATTAAACCAACAGCGCTACGGGACCGACATGCGAACCAACTGCTTATATTTTAGTCAAAGCGTACTTGTAGCAGTTCTGTCATTAGGAAGCCGGTAATTGTCAACATGCGAAAAACATGTCTTTCAAAAAACATGACCATGAAAGGCAGCGGTGAACGGCTTACTCCACATAATTTAACCGATGATCGGCATTTGGAAAATAACTACTGTGAGAAAGTATGTGCTATTCTATAGCACCACTAGTTTATTTATATATTTACCGTCCCTTATTACACACGTGCAGAAAATTTAAAGAAAAAATTTGGAGCGGTTATTGAGAATTTTTTTTGTAAATTTGAATCGCAATTTACGCAAAAACCACTCGTTTTTCCAAAATCTGGTACAATTTTGTGCAACCGACTTTGTCTGAGGCGAAAATCTCTATCTTCAATTTTGCAGTTTTTAAACAGTTTTTTTGCAAGTTTGGGCCTATCAACGAAAATGATGCCTGCGTCATTCCCTTCGACGTTCTTTGCACTATTAAACAACAAAATATAATCAAAAAATTTGGAGCCATTTTCTTTTAATTTAGAAAATCTCAAAATGGGTTTCATGTAAAGTACCCTCGAATACTAAGATATCGGTTTCAAATTCAAGAGGCCTTGAGACGAGTCAAAACCATCGAGGAATATCAATTTTGAAGAAAATCGGCCAAACGGTTTAGGCGCTAGCGTTGACCACAGACGGACAGACGGACGGAATGCCGTCAATCAATTTGAAGTATGAAGAAGCAACAAATCATGGATTTTGACTACACCACGAGATAGAGGATTTTTTTTCTAAATTTAGCAACAGGTTTTATCCACTTTTTTGTCACCAGACCCCTGCTATAAGAGATTTTCTGGCGAAAATTCCCCGTTTTCCGCCGCACGATTACATAACTTTCTCTTCTTACGAAGTATTCGTAAGGCGAGAAAGTAAAAAAATTGCAAATGACGATTGAAAGAAATTTTCAACTAAGATTTATTTAGTACTATGGAGAGTACTCTTGAAACAATTCACAACACTCCCTTAAAGACAACATTTGAAGTATGTATTCAATATTTTTTGATACTTAGCTTTTAGGTTTTCGTGATAGTCACAAAAAATATTAGCTTTTGTCTTTTGAGAATGTTACGTGTGACTAGAAAATTTCAGTGAATCACTGCTGATAACGAAAATACTGGTAAAGCTAAAACACAAACAGTCTTTACACTTGACCTACATCTCTCCACATAATTGTGGAGGGAGGGAGTACCTAATCGTACAAAGCATTTACAGACCACGGCAAAACATTAATTGAATGGTTTCACTACACGCATAAGACACATCTTCATAGGTATCAAGCAATTATAATTACCGAGCGCTGATAACGAGAAAGTGGATAAAACCAGTTGCTAAATTAAGAAAAAAAACCCCTAACACATCAAAATCCACTAACAATTCTCTAGCCAGAATCCCACTTTTGTGGGTCCTTGATACCAAAAAACCAATTGAAAAGAAAACGTCCGTCTGTCCGTCCGTCTGTGAACACTACTAGCGTCTAAACCATAGATATGATTTCTTCCAAAATGGATATTCCCCGGTCGATCTGGTTTGAGTCAAATCTTTGAGATTTTGAAAAAGATTCTTCAAAATTGGGGGATACTTTACATGAAGCCCCCGGACACTTTCAAAAATTCTCAAAAACGGTTCCAATTGTTTTTAAATTTCTTGTTTGAATAGAGTATAATACACTTATTAAGGTGGCGTAAGTCCGATTTTCACGGTTAGCTATGAATTTTCGAATATTGTAAAAGTTTGATTTTTTTTCATCTTCCAACAAGTACAAAATTGAAGATAGAGATTTTTCCTTCAAATGAAATTTGTTCTCCAAAATTATTTCTTTGTTTAAGGTGATGTACATTGTTTTGAAAATTTTAGTAGTGTTCGTGCAATATTGCGTGCAATATGTAAATTTTAAAAAATTACAAAAACTAGATTTTCTCAAAAACGGCTTCAATTTTTTTCTTTAAACATTTGGTACGGATATCGTTAAATGTACTCTGTGAGATGACATAAACTCCATATTGCGGTATTCTTTTTGTTTTTTCCAAAATTGCAAATGTGTAATTTCTTTGACTTGTCTCTCATGTCGTTAATATTTACATTAGCGGCGATTATTATATTTATGAGTACATGTGCTTTAAATAATGTCCAGTAAAGTTTCTGGAAAACACAACCGTTTTCTGTGAAAATAACTCAAATTTCCGCATTTTCAGAAACACTCAAACGCCATTTTCTCATAAATGGCTATAAAAAGTTTCTTCAAACTTTTCGATCAGATAGTGCTAATTGCACTCTTTAATATGATGTAAAGTTAATATTGAGATATTTTTTTGTTTTTTCAAAAATTACATAAATGTAATTTTTTGAAAGATCTCTCACATCTTTAATATGCAAGTTACCAGCAATTTGTAAACATTATATTTGTGAGTGTAAGTGCTTTAAATGACTTCAAATGAAGTATTTTAAAAACTCAAAAATTTTCTATGGAAAAAAAGCTTTAAATTTCGCATTTTTAGTAGCGCTAAAACACCGTTTTCTTTTAAAACGGCACATCATTTTTACTTTCCCGTATACGTACGTATACACGGAGTGATATATGTAGTATATGGAAAGTTATGTAATGCTGCGCGAAGAAATGGAGAATTTTCGGCGGAAAAAAAATTCATTGCCGGGCCGTGATAACGAAAAAGTGGATAAAACCAGTTGATAAATTAAGAAAAAAATCCCCTAACAAGTGGTGTAGCGAGAAACCCTCTTTTGTGGGTCCTTGATATCGAAAAACCAACTGAAAGGAAAACGTCCGTCTGTCTGTCCGTCTGTCCGTCTGTCTGTCCGTCTGTGAACACTGCTAGCGCCTAAACCATTCGTACGATTTCTTCCAAAATGGATATTTCCAGGTCGATTTGATTCTAGTCGAAACTTTGAGATTTGAAAAAGATTCTTCAAAATTTGGGGGTACTTTACATGTAGCCCCCCAGACATTTTCAAAATTTTCTTAAAAACGGCTCCAAATTTTTTGTTTAAATTTCTTGTATGAATAGAGTAAAATACACTTATTAACATGGCATTGGTCCGATTTTCACGGATAACTCTGAATTTTCGAAAATTGTGAAAGTAAGACTTTTTTTCGGCGTCTTTCTCCAACTACAAAATTGAAGAAAGAGATTTTTCCTTCAAATAAAATGAGCTCTCCAAAGTGAGTTCTTTGTTTAAGGTCATGTACATTGTTCTGAAAATTTTAGTAGTTTTCGTGCAATATGTGCAATTTTAAAAAATTACAAAAACAAGATTTTCTCAAAAAACGGCTCCAAATTTTTGGTTTAAACTTTTGGTAGGGATAGTGCTTAATGTATTTTATGAGATGACGAAACGCCATATAGCTATATTCTTTTGTTTTTTCAAAAATCGGAAAAATGTCCCTCACGCCGTTAATATTTACAGAAGTGGCAAATTGTTCACATTATTATATTTATGAGTACATGTGCTTTAAATAATGTCAAGTAAAGTTTATCGAAAACATAACAGTTTTCTGTGAAAACTAGCTCAAATTTCCGCATTTTCCGAAACGCTCAAACGCCATTTTCTCATAAATGGCTACTAATTTTTTCTTCAAACTTTTCGAACGAATAGTGCTAATTGCACTCTTCAAAATGACGTAAAGTTTATTTTGAGGAATTTTCTTGTTTTTCAAAAATTACACATATGTAATGTTTTTAAAGGATCTCTCACATCTCTAATATTCACATTACCAGCAATTTTGTAAAGATCATATATTTGTGAGTGTAAGGGCTTCAAATAACTTCAAATAAAGTATTTTGAAAACTAAAAATTTTCTGTGAAAATGAGCTTCAAATTTCGCATTTTTAGTAGCGCTAAAACGCAATTTTCTTTAAAACGGCACATAATTTTTAAAAGAAAATTGCCATTTAGGGTTTTGTGTTCTTTAATATTCTAAAATTAATATTTTCGTTCTACCAATAGTGAAAGGTTTTTGTGTTCTTTAATATTCTAAAATTAATATTTTCGTTCTACCAATAGTGAAACAGTGGTTTCTAATTAATTATTAAAAACTATATACATTTATATATCTCAGTCGTTGGGGTTCTTCAGTTCGATGACAATTTGCTTACCTGTGATCAGCAAAAATTGCCACCGGATCCGCTCTCCATACGGAAAAGCGCGAAATCTGAAAGTTTTATCTTTTGATTCTGGAATATTGCTCTAATAACGTGCTATGTTGCACAATGATAATCCTTTTAATCAGTTTGAAAAAAATAACATTATTTATTCAAATATTTGACTGATTTCGTTTCGAAATTCCTATTTATCAATGTAACAATAACAATATTATTTGGGGTCATGACCTTTAAAATGAATTTGAACGATCGTTAGCAAATAAAATACCCTTGAGCTCTCATGTAGGTCGTATGGATGTCGCCCCGAAGAAATCAACCTGGGCTTCCACGTCGTTTTCCAATCTTCATTCGGCTGGGCTGGACCCCATGTCGTCTACTTGATGCTTCTGCGTTCCTTCTAACATCTATATGTAACTATCATCTACAGCTACCCTGGCATCTAGAGATACTTTTTCCTTAAACTGCGCAACAGATGTGCGCCTACCCGCGAAGTTAACAAATTGAAAAATAAATAAAATATCTGCTAGCTAAGTATTCGTTGCTAATCCCATTTTTAAATTAATTTGTTCCGCCACGGCATTGCGGACATAATTTGCAATGTCTATCTTGTTTATATTCAATTAACGTCTTAATTACAGTTCTTCAATTAAAGTTTATGATAAATGCCACGCACTAGATTATTTTTACCAAATAAAGCTTTTTTCGTCAATAATTTATGTGAACAGTTCCGCCCGAATTGATTCAGTTAATTAATGTCACACGGCAATGTTCTGACAAATATTACGCAGCTGTATTACAGCATCGTATAGCTCCACCAACTTGAGAATGATGTTTACAGGAGCGCGCCACCGTCTGTGTTTACAACCGAAACGATAGAGACAGAGATAAAAGGATACTCAATTCAAAATTAAAATGGGACCGTGCCAAACTATTGCGAAAGCAAGCGCGATTTATTTCGTTGCACATCTATAATCTTCCCAATTAATATTTTAACTATTTAGACATGACTGCATCTCATATTGGAATAAATAAAAGTATACTTTTCTCGGCAAAACGATTCAAAATTTGAAACTAATTCTTTCGACGAGCAGTAACATTCATATAAATCGTTTATTTTAACTTAAGTAGTTTCTCAGAATATATACCAAATAAAATTCTTTTTTTATGTAAGGAGTAACTACCACCATTATGAAGAATATTGCAGATACTTATGACAGTAAAGTTAATGTTTTGGTACTTTATTGCATTCCTAACAAACCGTCCAAAGCCTATGGGAAAAAAATGAATGAAGGAGAATACAAAACGTTTAAATTTAATGAATAAGTATTAAAAATTCAATATAAATAGAACTTTTTATTAAAGTCTTGTACTAGAACGGTGAAGAGTAAACAAAGCAACGTAAAGGGACAAAAATAAAACAGTCGGTGCAAATCTTGCATGATGTGTCTCTGAAGTTATATTTTATCAGCTGATTCACAACGTCTATGAAGGAGGCCATGGTGATTCCGTAGGAGCAGTCTCTGAACTCGCTTCCCGCTCCTGGCAACTTTTGTTAGCTAAACTGACTGTACAGACCCGTGTTTTCACGGTTAGTTCCACGACTCCCCGCAATCGCAGCCTTCATTCTTTGCTTGGTCGAGTTATAACTATCAAACGAACTCGAAGTTATCTTCCGCGTACTTATCAGACGATGTGTTCACCTCGAATTCTAGATCAAGAGAGAGCTTCTTTCACACCACGGTCTACGAAAGTGACGTCCGAATTGTTTTTCTCCCCCCTGCTCAAAACCCAACAATCCCATGGCAACGTTTATGTTCCATGCATCCCGAGGCTCTGGCGTTTACCGTCGAATGTTTGACACGCCATTTTATATATCACAATAGGAAACCGAAAAAATTAAGAAAATGACAAAAATGTACTTTTGGCGGTGATAGATGGTAGCTGGCAAGAAAGAGTATGTGTCAATTCTGAATAGCTAGTGAAGACCCAAGGAAATAGAAAACTAATACGAGAAAGTAGCACCACTAGTTAAAAGAAAGTTACTAAAATGAATATTTCCGTTTTACCATTAGGAAACCGAAAAATTAAGAAAATGTCAAAAAATGTAATTTGGGCGGCGATAGATGGCAGCTGGGGAGTGTATGTGGCAATTCCGAATAGCTAGCGCAGATCCGAGGAAATAGAAAACGAATACGGGAAAGTCTGTGCCATTCTGTAGCACCACTAGTTGTATATTTTATTTAAACCATTGGGATACACAGAAATCAGATTGTTAATAATTAAAGTTAATTTGTGGGAGTGAATGGAAAATGAGGATAGAGTAATGAGGTATGGGATGGAATTTTGAGAGTGAGGAGAGTATAGTTTGTAGCGGGGGCAGTGCCCAGGTGCTTGGAAGTGGGTAAAGTCTGGAGATTGAAGAAGAAGTTAACTATTCTATATGTCTTTATTCCTTACCCAAGTAGTTAATTCATTTCTCAATTTACAGAAAGTTTTGAATGTTTTAGACTCGCTGGTAGTTTATTTCAGGCTCGGATAACTGTAATGGTGAATGATCTGCTGCTTGTGTTGTGACGTGGTACACAAAGCAGAACTGAATCATGAGCTCGATTTAATTTTAGAGGATTGAGGTTACTTGTAAGGCGTGTTGCATGTGAACCATTAAAAACTTTATAAAGAATATGTAAAGAATGGAGTATCCGTTTTTGGTCTACAGTAAGCATATGAAGTTTGTCAAAAAAATCCGATAATTTTCTTAAATCAAAACCCGTACACATGCGTTCTGGGCTACTTGAAGTTAATATTGTAATTTTAAATGTCATGTCGGTCAGAAGAAAGTTGCAGGAGTAAAAATGTAGCATAATAAGTGATTTGATGAGAGTCTCCCGTGTACTAACTGGTAAAAGTGTTTGTAGGCGTTTAGCGAATGCATTGAGGCAAACACTTTGCGGCAGGTTGAATCTACTTGCGAGTTCCAGCTGAGGGTGTTGTCGATAAACATACCTAGGTTTTTGACTTCGGAACACCAAGGTAAAACGGCGTGATTTATATAACTTTTAGGCTGAGCAGAAGATGAGGTTTTATTCGTAGTACTTTTCGAGCTTATAATCATTCAATGTGATTTACGAGTGATTTAATTCTAAGCCTAAAGACGCAGCCTAGTTGTTTAGGGTTATCAAATCTTCGTCAATGTTTTGTGCGAATGAGAAGAGGTAAGACGGGTGACCACTTAGGTATATCTGAAGATCATCCACATACATTTGATGACTGCAACATTTAAGTGCATTTCCTACGTCATTTACATAGAGCAAGGAGGCCAGTGTCCCTAATGCAGTGCCTCGAGCAACTCCACGGTTAAGTTTCAAGCCACTTACCGGACAGCACGGTGGCTAACGGACACAACTCTTTGGGTTCTGGAAGTTAAGTAATTAAGAAACCGTGTACGCGTAGGCCGTGCAAATCCCATGATTTTTAGTTTTGCGAACAAGATGTCACGATCTAGTGAATCGAACGCTTGGCTGAAATCCTGAAGAATCAAGATAGTTATACTCGTATTACTGTAATCTATTGCTGTTCTCGCGTCTTCAATATCATTTAGTAGCGCGGTTCCAGTATTCCTGCTCGAACGGAAACCTCATTCCTGATAGTTTAAAAGTGATTTTTTTGAGAAACTGTCAAGTTTGTTTCCGAACAACTTTTTAGAGTACTTTAGAAATAGTGGGGAGGATTATGATTGAGCGGTATTCAATAGGGTTTCTGATTGATGCTGTCTTATGAATAGGATGCATGTGAGAAGTCTTTCAGGATAAAGGATATTGTCCGCTCATTAGTGAGAAACTTATTATTTTGGTGATGATTGGGTAGGTCACATCTAGGCTACTTTTTTGCATTTTGCCTTTTTATACCATCGGAACCTGAAGCATTTGATTTGAGACTTCGAACGATTTTGATTGTATCCTAATGTTCAACGGACGAAAAGAAAATTCGACGTTGGATTTTATTTCTGAGTTTTGGAGAAAAGTGGGGGACTGCCTTTTCAATTTTCTATCAAACGAAGGAACGTTTGATACAATATATGAAACGTATGAAACAATGATTTAGTGATTCTAGGAGGATATTCATTTCAATTTGGGGAAGCTTGAGGAAGTGTTGGGGTACTGGGAATAGGGTGCGGGCAGTGTGGCACTATTAGGGTTTTGTTCGTCAGAGTCCGCGCCCATTAACTAAGCCGAGAATATCAACCCTTTCATCTGATTTCGTAAAGTACTCCTACTGTTTTGTTTGAACAATTTTTTTTAATCTCTTATTTTTGCGTGAGCACATTCGTATCTTCCATTATCAACGTAAAAGTTGTTTTAGAGAAAAATTAAAATCCCGATGCGTGCAAATCGGTTATGAACTACGTGGTATAATTTTCTTCGTTCAAGAAATATTTTTAAGAGGAAAATATATGTGACAGATCGGACATACGTGCCGCTCCTGCTAATTGGCATCCCACCGGCGCCATTGGAAGTGATGAGGAAAACCACGGAACCACCGATCAGATATACAAGGAGCGCCCTTGATTCCGCCGGGTGCCACGAATTCGCTGAGGATTAGCACACCAAGCAAATGTCCAGCACATCCCGGGACTGAATTTTCAGTCACCGGCGCTCTCGAACGTCACGAGTGAATGAATGAATAATGATTCTGCTGTGGCAAGCATTTGAAGCTGGCGCGCGCGCAGCTGGTACGCCGCGCGCCACGGAACCCGCGCGCGCGGAACGCTGGCCAGCGAGCGGGTAAGCCTCGAGGCGAGGCTAACTCGGGCCGAGCCGCCCCTATTTAGGTGGGAGCAGGCGGCGGCCACAGCAGTAACACGGCAGCCGAGCAACGGAGTCACAGTCATGCAGCTGCGAGTCACCGAGCCACAGCGAGAGAGGACAACGTGCCAGCGTGCCAGAGGACAGCGTGCCCTGGAGCCACGCCGGGAGGCATGAAAGACTGTACTGGTGCTTAGCCACGCACCAGCCAGCACCCGACGAAGAAGTCCCTTGTACTTTGATTGTATTTGTATGTGTGTTTGTAAGTGAATAAACAAACTAAGTTAGTCAAGCGAGTACCTTTCATTCGGTCAAACACTTCAACTGGGGTGAACATAACAGATTCAACTCCGCAACTACTATTTAGATCATTAATCACGTAAGGGTAGTGCATGTTGTATGCCAGGGTGTGAGGATGTTCCTTCCCTGCTGAAACTTGAGATCCGGCGCCGGACCTCCTCGTCGCCCTTCAGGTGTCTCCGCTGCGGGAACAAGCTTTAGGCTTCCGGCCGGACTCCCAACATGTGTGGTAGTAAGGTGCAAGTGCTGTCTGTGTGTGTGTGTGTGTGTTGTAAGTGGAAATCAGGGGACAAGGTTGAGGAAGGAAAGATCGCACTCTGTACTTAGCTCGTTTGCTAGGGTTTTGGTCCACCTTTCGCCTGGTATGAATCTCCAAAACACGCTCAGACAGCTTGGCTAACATCGTTCCAGTAAATGGGTTCGACGCTTCCTTTTGTGATGTCCTCGTCCGACGAAAACATAGTGCGCCATGAGAAATAATTGAAATTAGAAAGTGCAATGTTATCTGCTCTTCTGTAAAAATTCTTTTTTGTACATTACATTGTATTTACTTTTTGTGTAATAAGTATTATGTTTATTTTAAAACCGTCTTGAATGTGAGATGCGTACGTGTTTCCTGCTCCTGTGCAGTAAGGTAGCGAGCTATGATCGAGAGCGTTGCGTGGACCCGTGCTTTGCGTTCCATCAGTTTATTTTTTTTGAATTTAGACGGTTGTGAACCATGAGAAGCCAGAGTGAGCCGTCAACAAACAAAACCACTTTAGAAAGAGGCGTGGCCGAACAGCTGCCGCGGCGGAGGGATACTTCTCTCAAGTAGACATGATGTTTACTTGTTTAGCGAGCTGTCATGTAAGTACCTTCTTAGGCTGATTATTCAATAGTCGTGTATCTATTCTCGAAAATATGTCACAGCCGAGATACGTCCTCCAGGACGTCCCGGCCAACGACGCCGCTGGGTTATCGCAGCCAGGCTTTCGCAGCTCTTGTTGCCGGTGAGGTTTCCCTTAATTGGGTTAATATTAGGAAATGGTTTTTGAGACTTTTCACACAATTCGACAGTATTGAAATAAAAACAATAGTCAGTGACAAAAGTGTCGTTTTGTATTTTATTGCAAAAAGTTTAATACATATAACAACAAGTATGAAGCATAATTTGCTACAAATACATTTTCCCTACGTCATAGAAAACAGGCTTATTTGATATTTTTTTACAAAAATCATCCTATAAATTGTAAATGCGTAAAATAATAACAATGACAAAATTCCCTTATTTACATGTAATCAATTTTATATTTCAATTCTTGAAGGCTATATGACTCGAATATTGCTTGTGCAATATTAAGTACCAACATACACCTACTAGAAAAGTATTTTCCTTCAACCAACTACACTAACACGAAAACGTTTAGTTTTGAGACTTTGCATGCTCCATAATAACACATTGACATAGTACCTTGAAGGCTAAAATTGTAAAATGATTGTACACAAACGTTACACTTCAAAATGCTCAATTGAAAGACCAGCAATAATGATTAAGTGGCATGATAAGAAATGATCTGTACTTTCTCGAAATGAATGGATGTGTCAGAAGAATTTAAACTCACAAAAGCAATCAGCGTTATGATTCTCTACTAATTAAGGCATCTTACTGTAAGAGAAGAGGATCTAGCACACCCATGTTCCTACTAGATTATTTCCAATGTGCACACCACTCACTGTTCAGATTTTCTTATTTCGAATCGGAAATAAGAAACATTTGAGAGCTTTGGCGACTAATTAAGCGAATACATAAACATTCGCAGTATTAATTCTTAGCGTAAGGAACGAAAGTGAAAACATTTAATCGACTTCTAACTTCCGGAAGCTGCCGGAAATGCCGAGCATGTCTGAGTTGCCCATGCCCAGGGCGCAGGAGGTGGTGTTGGCTCTGAGGGCGGACACGGCGCCCTCCCTGGCCTGCGGGCTGAACAGCTCCTCCCGCACGCCCATCTCGTCGTGGGACAGCAGAAGGGCGCGAGACGCCATCAGCTCCTTCTTCCACAGAGCTTTGAACACAAACACCACCATTATTAACATTATTAAACTCATTAAATATATTGAATATATCGCCCCAGACTGCAATAGTGTCACAACTCAAAAATAATAGGAATTTTGAGTTAAAGCACTCCCCAGAATTGCAGATTTGCAGATGCTGATGCTACCTTTCAGTAGCAACAGTGGCATGTCTTACAGTATGAGGGTGAATGCAAGAATGATTCTTTTCAGTACAAGATGAAAACTTCAAACTCATTTATCGCAACAATTTTAGACCTGTACCACTGTTGCAGCCCGCGAACGATGGATTAAACTCATTGCATCGGTAAATGGCAAATAACAGAGGCGGTTGGAATTTGAAAATCGAGGCGATCGCTGAAGTTTCCAATCGACCATTTGTATTATCGGCCATGTGTCGTGAATATCTTTCGTGATATATTTTTAAAGTAAATAATTATATAAGCAAGGAAACATTTTTTTTTTGGAATAAGTGTATTCATATGCTATCTTAAGTTAATCACACTTATTTCGATTGTTCGTTAAATCCTTAACAGACGCGTGCGTTACGACCTGCCTTTTGTTCCTGGTTAGTTACGTTAAGTCGATATAACAATTTATTATTACGCAGAGCAATAAAATTATCGCACAGGTTGGAAACGCCAAATGAAATATTTTTGCAGTACAATCTTCTGTTATTCAGTTAAAGACTATCAGAATCGAAAATAATTGAATTTAGTAAAGATGCTAATACAAGTTATTTTTTCATGATGAATCATTATTGAAAAACTTCATTTCTCTTTAATATCTATTGTAAAAATGTCCTTTGGTTATCATGATCGGGTTTTTATCTCTCCCTTGATCCATAAAGCAAGTGCTGAGATGCCACCTTAGTTCTAGCCGGTTAATATACTTTTTCTCCCCATCGCTTGATGTAAATGAGAACTTTCTAAGGACTTTGTTAACATTTTTAAGACTTTTGAAAATAATCGTTGCAATTTTCAACAAGTTTACATTGGTGCAGTGGTCAAAGTTAAAAATTTGGCAACACTTTCATACAGCGTCACTTTGAATTAAACTGTACATCGGGAGTAATGATAAGTAAAAGGCGGCTTGGAAGCATTGGAAAACCCTGGATACATGTCCCCACTAGGTCACAATACATGTGAAAGAGGTTCAAATCAGATGTATTAATATATAAATATGTATGACTGTAACAATTGGAAAAAAGTAAACGAACAAAAAACGAAAATAATAGAATATAAAATATTGAAATATTTTATAACAACCATTTACATGATTACGAACGCCTCTCTAAATAGTACAATTTAAATGAATAATAGCTCTATTAAATTGGCTTTTCTATTATACATGAGCAGTGGCAACTAATATTTTCCCATTGCAAATATCAAACAAATTAACGTAATGTGATAATACCTATCATCTCTTCCATAGGCATGGTTCCTCCGTACTCCTTGGGCAGCACTTTGCAGTCCTCTCCCAGGGCTTCTTTGGCCTTCTCCAGGGAAGTGTAAATCTGAAGAAAATAGATCTCGTTAGATTATTCCTACTACGTAGTAAGCTTAGAGAGGAGATTGTATTTGTGAATATGAACACAAAATGTCAGTCAATTTCGAGGTTTAATTGAAATAACCTTTTCAAATGTGATGTTTAGGCATACATAGTTTGTTGTTAAACAGAACCAGAACTTTGTCCCAGAATGAATATATCTTAAGAGTCTGATTTGTTAACATTACGTCCGTTAAATAATTTACGCTTATGCAGATACGTTGTTGTTAAATGTATACCTTGACTCGCTGCTTGATCTTGTCAGAAATCAGAGACATTCCGAAGTCCAGAGCAAATTTCAAGCCGGGAGGAACATTAATGACATGAACCTCCTTGTGTCTCATGGGAAGCGTGCGCTGAAAAAATGACAATGTGTTAACACTATCACCGTTAAATATGAAAGGAATTGTAGTATAAACTTGAAGATTTTTCTTCCTTACCTCGCCATTTTTCACTATCCTGACAGCTTCTTTAGGTGTGAAAAGAGTAAGATAATGGAAACCCACTCCTTGCCCATCATTGAAATGGTTGTACCCACGAATTTGATTTTCCTCATCTTCCATCAGAGTTTCATAAGCAATTCCATGATAACGGCACATATCTTCATTTGTGAACTTGTATGGGTCAAATACTCCTGTGTATTGTTAGTTTGTTATTTAAAAAAGAAATGTGCACAAACAAGTATACGAGTATTTTAATTCTCATAACTATGCCTCTTGTTACTTAGGGCGTATCCAGTGTTAAGTAATATGTTCAAATTTGTAACATATTTTTTAGTAAAACAAAGAAGAAATTTGGAGCCCTATCTTATTACAAGGAACATTCGAGTGCTCATGTGTTGCAATAAGAGTTAGTAATGCGAGAGAGCATACTTACAATTCGGACAGGTTTGTTTTGTACATACCCGGTCGGGCTACAACGACTCTGCGACCAAGACGATCTCTCTCAGGACAGGCGAATAGGTATCTGTTAATACGTTGAGCATTAATGCACATGTTTATTTGCAACGAGGTCAAAAGGGAAAAACTTCTAGTGAAATTAAACGATTTAACAATCGTCTTTCATATAAAGTATTTTTTTGCGCATTCATTATGAAATATTTTTGTTGAATTATTTTTATTTTCGATATTTCTGAAATATTTGAAATTCTTATATCAACGACAAGTAGTAAACTAAATGATCGTACATGGCCCCGTAGAAAGGGGCCCTCTGAATGTTTAGTACTGTAAGTTGTATTCAAAATTTTAAAAAATATTTGAAACTTATTAACACTGAAGCTCTTGTCTAAGGGCGGATTTAAACGATTTTTAGTTAAAAAATAAAATGACCTCTAAAGAAATATTCGGTACATTCGTACATTTTTTAAAAAACTAGGAGGCAGGAGGGTGCGATTGTGAATATAGCAATCTGCAGACATAGTATGCTTTGTTTAGCTCAGAGGAAGATTATTTTAAAAGGTTCACAGGCATGGCAAAAGGCTGCATTGCTCTGCAAAATGCAATCTTCCGCAAGGGAAGGGAGCGTTTTAGCTGCTAATGCTGGGGAAGTGGTAGTGCAGTGAGTGCAGTTGGTGGTTAGGGATTGTTTTCACGAGTGATTTAGTTTGTTCTAGTATCGTCATATGAAAGTTGTGAAAGTGTAAAATTTGATTATCGTGTCGAAAATACTTTTTCACAAGGAGCTGGAGGTGTTTAAATGGAACTCGCGTGAAGTGCGCTGAGTAAGTAGCGGTGATTCAGAACGTTTGCGTTAAAACTTCCACGATTAACAAAACACACTTGAGACCAGGCAACGCAAAATTTCTTACGCGTGATAGGACAAAATACTGATACGGCTTTTTCAACTTGACTGTGTAATTCACGTAAAACTAATACATTTCTACTTATTATTTAAATGGCCTGCGTCCTTAGCCGAATTACTTAATTGTGCTCCATGAAATTACGGAAGTTAAGAAATTTGAGACGTGTGACCGTCTGGGAACCCCGTACTAGCGGCGACGAGCCTCTGGCCGAAAAAATAAAAAAGGCACTGGCTGACTGCAACGTGACGAGACAAAAAGTTAAAGGAGGATGTCCCCAAATACGCTCAATGTCCAAAAAGAGTTAAGAGACGTGTTTCGAAGACACAACAATTAAAAAAAAATTCATGGATACAGCCCGCATACTTTGAATTACAAGTAATTGAAATTAAAATAGTATTTAACGAACACGTTCCTAAGTTATTTGGGTAACTTAAATATGTAACTTTGGTAGTAGTTACGCGTCGCAACATTTTGAATCACCACCGCCATCTGCCTCCATGTGCACGTAAGCACAGGCTTGGCTAGCCGTTGCCAGAAACGCCCTGGGGCGCCTCACCCGTTGGAGGCGAGGTAGTCCATGGTGGGCAGCGTGATGTCGAGGTTGCGGAAGGCCTGGCCGTAGGTCTGGCGCAGCAGCAGGTAGCGCTCCAGGGCCTCCTGCGCCTGCGGCACGCTGAACTTCTTGGAGCGCAGGAAGCGCAGTAGGAAGCGCGCGTCTGCAACACCATTCGCACATGTGAATGCCATACACGGGTACAGCCGGGCAAAACACAGTATTTAGGGAAACCCCGCAAGCGGACGGATTGGTCGGCGCCGGATCTCCACATCCAGCGGAGGAAGATCACAGCCACATCCATCCATAAGTATGAACTACACTTACTGAACTAATGATCTTAGCAGTTGACGCGCACAGAGACGCTAACCAATCAAAATCCTATGTTATGTATAAGAGGGTGTGTAGGGTTTCTGGATGCGTTAACTACTTTGGCCATTAGTACCGTAAGTTTAGTGTGTGTGATGGGCGAGATGTGGCGATGTTTCATCCCCGCTGAAACGTGGGGTCTTACGCCAACGTACGCATAAACTTTAGGGATTTTCTCCTCCAGGTATCTCCCAACAAGGAACCTCCACAGCCGAGACAAACTCTAAGCTGCGACTGATCTCCAGATTGATTGATCGATTGAGTTCCCGGGCGCATCAACTGCTGTGGTCATTAGTCCGTAGGCGCAGCATATTTTCCGCGAGGTTACAATATTCCTCCTCCGCTGGAGCGTCTGATCCGGCGCCAACATACAAGTCAAACTTGTGGAGTTTTCCCTTTTCCAGATATCTCCCCCGGCGGCGCACCGCTCTAGTCGGGGCAACGCCTGATCACTTTTTCAAAACGCGTCAAATGGGCCCATAGTGCTAATTTACTGCATTGTTTGGAGATACTCTGACTCAAGAGATGTCGTTCCCCCTTCCTACAATATCGTATTTCCTTCCATTACAGCCTGAACGCATGTTACTGCGACATTGACATCTAACGACCGGAAGGTCTACGCACAACACGGCCTCCTGAATTCTCACGAGCCTTCTTAAGGCATCGTTCCGCGGGCGTTGGCCGCGCGACCTTGGATCTCCTTCCGCCTCGCTCTACGAGCGTCCGTCTCTCTCTTCGGAAGTCGTTTGGGGAAAGCTGCGGGAGGCAGACGCACGCCGGAAGAAAGCAGGAACGTCAGAGCGGAAAGTGGCGCCAAGGTCAGCCGTCTCTGTTCACCATGGTTACTCAGGAATGTGCTCATGGCAGAAGGTTTCCTGAACGCTCGGTGGCGTATCCATGGGGTGCCACAGGGGCCACGATTACTGCTCCGCTAAGTTATTTTCGTAATTTTACCCAATTTATTTTAAATATTTACCACATATCGTTGGTACACAAGGAAAGACACAAATCTCGAAAATTCTTTTACATTCCTTCATTCTACATACGTAGTATTCTCTATACTTTCTCTAAGTTGTGTAATGCTGCAGCAAGAAATGGCGATTTTTGGCAGAAAAAAGGTATCTTGTAGTATCGCGTACCGAAAAAGTGGATAATTCCCGTTCCTGTATATTCTCTAGAAAGTTATGTAATCAGAATACACATTGTGTGGGTCGTTGTTACCTAAATATTGGTTTAAGGCTGAACTGTCAGTCACTCTGTCTGTATTCCCCGATCGATATGGCTGATGTCGCGGCATGTTGAATTTAAAGCGGGAATTTAAAGCTAATTTTTGGGGTTACTTGAAATGAGCCTTCAGTTACAAAAGCCTCAAAAGCATTTTGATTTTGTGTGTGTGTGCGCGTGGGGTGTGTCTGTGAACGGGAAGTGCATGTGTGAGAGGGGGGAGTATTACCGAGTCTGCAGTTGGCGATGCGCGCGTTGTTCTGGATCCACTCGCGCATGGTCTTGAGCGCCTGCTCGCGGCCGCGCTTGTCCTCGCGCAGCTCCTCCTTGGCGATGGCCTGCGTCTCGGCCGACAGCGGGCACTTGTAGTGGTCCGCCTCCGTCACCCACTGCCGCTTGCCGGTCATCGCGAGGGCTGCTCTTTCTGCACCTGCGCACGCACAAACAGACACACCACATTAGAAGGTTGTTCTTCAAACAATAACACAAAGTTACACGGAAAAAATGAACTCCATACTCTCTATTATTAACTCGCAGTTGCCTGTGTTACAGTTATGACAAGCGATTTATCTATTGTGAGAAATGACGTAACCATTGTTGATTTTCACTGCAATCAAGCCACAGCAGTTGAGGATTACGTGCTACATCGCACCACGTAACTAATTATTAAACTTATAATTATTGTAACTATTTACTTCTCTCCATCGTACTACACACAGTTCTTAACTGTTTTGACGTTAAACATATAAATAACGTCATTTGGCCGATAGGGAGCAAGTAATAGACACTATTGAAATTTGTCAACTAAGACGCATGTGCAGACGCAGTGCATGATGCATCGCGAGAGGTATCAGTATACCTCCTCTGCTGTATCGTGAGAAATGCTCCATAACAGGTTTAAACTAAGTCCTTTATTTATGATATCGATCGCGTGTCGTTCAATACTTTTTCTTAATACTCTTTGTCTTTTAAGAAAATTCATATAAATAAGAAATACCTTTTCTTTGGCAAGTACTACCCACCTTAGCTACGACTTATTTGTTTCTATTCTATTTTAAATTGTTAAATACAACAGACGACGCACATTAACAATGTCATTTCGTTCCTATCATTGGTTGCTTTATGTCGTACATTATTACGAAAAATTAATTATAAGAATTTGTGATCAGAGGGGTACGTGGGAAGCCATTCTGTTATTCAAGTCCGGCTTCATTATTCCCCTCAGATCTTCAGAATCGCTATGCCGATAGTTATTTAGTCGATAACTCTAACTCAAGCAGTTGACGCGCTTTCCTTTCCCTCTTCAGATTCAGCATATTAAGAATAGTGACTGATATTTCTGCATCAAATGTATTTAAATTTGTATACAAATTTTATCTATTTTTTTAGTTGTTTCCCATTTCTACATCCCACAGTATCACTAGGAAGTGTCTATATTACTTCTAGGAACCGCGAGCCTCCTGTCGGTAATCATGGCAATATGAGTTTGCGCCCGACAACAATTCGGAAGAGAACTGTGTAAAGAACGTTGCATTGGGTGCAAAAGAGAGAGAGAGAGAGAGAAATTGAAGTGCTTTCAGGCGAAGGATTGGTGTCGAAACGATCCGAGTGGAGTGCCGTGTTCGTGCAAGAGCTGCTCCGAGGCAAGAACCCTGAGCAAGGAAACGCCCAAACGCTGAAAGGAAATGAGATTCGAGACTCACGAAGTACACGCTTTCAGCTGAAAGGCGAGGAGCACGTCGTCAGGACTCTGAGTCGAGAGCCGAAACAGCTAATCGTTATTACACGATTAATTTCCTTTAAACACACACTTTTGAATCAGGATACTTTCAGTCCATAGAGCCTACACAGCCAGCCAAAATTAAAGTGATTCTTCGTTGGTTTGGACATTAATGTCAACTTCATCCCCCTCCAAACATCAATAATCTTTTTATACATTATTATTTAATAAAACGTAGCCTATAATATTGTTTACACGGTCCGCAAGATACGTTTTACGTTCTTTAATTATTCGTGAAAGAGGGAATGCTTTCCTATAAAGTACGATGCGTTTCACCTGCATGATACGATCAGGAATGAATTCCGTCATCAATGATGTGATTATCTAATTCACTAAAGTTATTGTTTTGTTTACCTTGAAGTTTGTCTTTGAGGTCTCAGATCGAATATCGAATGCCTTTGTTAAGCTTTGATTTGAACATTATTTTTTCTGGGTGATTCGTCATACTGCAAAAACTCTTGTATATAAAAAGCTCGCATTTTAGTAATTTCCGTAAAATGACCATGTATCTTTTGACTATTCGTTAATCAAAATCAATTAATCTTCACGAAAAATAGATTCCTAAAAATAACACAACATTCTTTCCTTTTCGTCGTGTAATTAGATAATTAAAAATATTTAGATATTAAATAAATCGTGAATTATTTTTGTGTGTTTAAACAATACATATTCAAAAATAACGTTAATAGTGTACAAATAAATAACTGCACATGTTAATAATTGTGAATTATTTCCACATTATTCACTACTTTAGTCAATTTTTTTTTGTACTGAGTATAGTTTACTTGGAGTATGGAACGGGCAATTAAAGGTAAACTGGAAGAATGCGAGTAAAAATAGTATTTGCTATTGTGTTGACAGAATATTGACTAAAATTCTTATCGGTAATATCTTCACGACTCCACGAGAACGTTTATGTTGTATTGGTTTTGAATGCCACTTCTTTCCTGTCATGTAATTACCTGCAGTATTTCATGATGCAAGGTACATGTGAGGTGCATGTACAATTGCACGCAATTGCTTACAAGCTACATGATGCAAGATGCATGTACATACTACACGTGCATTGTCATCATTACACCAGTCTTGTTTGTCCTTCATAAGCATTTTGTACAATCTGTTGTTTTTCTGATATACGAGTAAACAAAAAACTTCGTTTATCATCGAAGAGACAGCTTCACTTGTAAAATAGTTAGAGGAGATCGCGGAGGTCTCGTAGTCGGTGAAGCCGGTAATACTTCCTGAAGAGAGAGCTCCGGTTGAAGTGCTTTTACTACAAGAGGTGGGAATCACCACACTGCTCTTCCGGCTAAGCTGCTGAGTAGAAATTCTCTGGAGATGTAAGAACTGTACATTCAGCAAGAGTTGAATCGTTGACGGGTTCTTACAGATGATGTGATTAAATTTCTAAACAGAGTTACTTCCTTTGGGAGCAAAATACGGTTTTGTGCGATGAAATCGCTCTATCCGCCTTCAGGATAAGGATCATTCCGATTCATTAGAATCAATCAATTACGTATGATTAAAATGTCGCGATGCTTGTACAGTCAGGTTTGTTTCCCTATGTAGTCTTTAAAGATCTTTTCGGAGCAAAATATATATTTGTTTACTCTTTTGTTTAAAGTTAAGTACAATATTTTTATTTGTATCCTTTTACCATTTAAAAATATGGTTCCAAGAATAAAATAGTTTTAACAAATAATTGAGTAGAGTTTATGCCATAAAAATATTAATTTTCGTGGGGATAGAAACGATTGTGTTGCGACATTCTCCGATTGGCAGTATGGTGTAGAGAAAACCCGTTCCCTTTGTTGTCTTAAGTTTTATGAAAGTTTTCTGAAGATGTAATGCTTACCGGTATGATATAGATTTGTAATGTTTACACTGAATAGTGTTAGAAGTAATGGCATCCTTTTTCTTGATACCCCGTACGGGAAGGAAGACTACGTCCCAAGTCCTATCAGTCAACAAACTGGCGGAAAGTAAAGCATTAATTTAGCGAGCTAAGCAATGTCATGCTTTAAGGTTTTGGGTGATAAGTAATTATTTAATTATTCTAAACTGAATGGTACGTAAAAACGATCAAAAATAAAGTTCACACTCCCGAGAATGAGGAAAGTTATATTACGACTGACGGGCTTCAGGTTGTCCCTGGCAAAAGAAACTGCTGTTCCGAGTCCATTTTCGTTACTCACCATTGTGAGCCAAGGTGTATAGAACGTGCTCCTCTGAGGCGTGCTATTGTTGAACATGCTGTTCTGAGGTCGAAGTACAAAAAAAGAAGAAAAAAAGCGCCACAGACGGTGAGCAACTGAAAAACAGAGGAGAATTCTAGCGGCTTACTCTGAAAGGTAATTTTCTTGGTTTTCTCCGATCAACACCAGTCGAATGCCGGAGCAGCACCCGATCAAACGGGCCACTGACCGCGGAATCTTTGTTTTCCTCGTAATGGTGCTATCCTCACTCCTTACCTACACCCACTTAAACTTACATGCACCACCACCTACGGAACGAATGCCCTTAGCAGTTGACGCGCCCGGAGCAGTTGGCGTAGCGTCAGGGGACGCTAAGATGCTGAGCATCCCCCACGTGAAATATTAAACAAAGAAGCGTAAATATTGTATTGATAATCTTCCAAGTGAGTGAAACACGTTGACCGAAACACGTTTTGTATTAATTTTAAAGCGATTTCCTATTATTGAATTCCGCGCGTTTATACTAGTTGGCCTCTGATTGCTTGGACGCTAAAATGCTTCTAGCGTCTGCCGCGAGATTGCGACGGGCAATAACGCATGCGCGCATGGTGAGGTTCTCCCCTCCCTTCTTCACCCCTGCCCCAGGATTTTCCAGTCCCGAAAGCTAGCATATGGGCAGCGTACTGCTGGTGACAAAGGCTTATGAGAGCAAGTTGCTCGTTTGCGCACGAGAGCGCAGCACACTTGAGGTTGTCAGAGAAATATTTTTCTTTCTCACTCGTGATTCCGTGTTTGGTAATGAACACAAATAGTAGATATAGTGATTGCCTACTAATTCTCAATTAATATCTAAGAAGTTGAATTCTGACTTAAAAATATTAAATTTTATTTTAGTTCGAAATATATCAATTCACAAGTGATTCTCATTGTCAATCGCGCGTGAGAACTAAAGCGGAGCTATTTCATAATTTGCATTCAAGAAGTCTTCTGACAAATCTGTTGAAATAGTGTAACATTTGTTTCAAGAACCTAGATTCTAGAGAACATTAAGAATCACGATGTCTTCAGTTCGCATTATTATTGAGCATCCCCAAACGCACGAGACACTCTACGCCACTGGTCCGGAGTCACTAATCAATCAATCAATCCACCCGCACCGGGGGTTCCGCGCCGGGAGTCTGCGTGTGAGTCAGAGCGGGGCGGCGCGCGGCGCGGGGGCGGAAGGGCGGGGCCGTGGGAGAAGCTCTCGACGGGAGAAAGCGCTTGCGTCACCCTGTGACGCAAACGGGGCCACGGCCCACGGCAGGCACACTGACCCGATCTCGGCAGGCGCCCTGCCCCGCCCCGCCCCGCCCACTCGCACGCTATTGTTTTTGCGACAAACAGCCAAAGCAAACGCAGGATTGACACAGCCGGAATGCGCCATGTAACGAGTGGGATGCAAAAAGCTGCACGCGTTAAGGTAGTTGGGTTACGCTAACTTTGTGAAAATACAACAAACAAATGCGAATTTGATGCGGCTCATTTGACACCTTTCCGCTTGCGCAATTCCAAGGCGAAGGCAAATCTCCGGCCTCCCCGGTTATGAGACATCCTTCTGTCCAGCCAGCGCAAAAAAGTCACTTATTGCACTAATAAACGGATATGGCTTGTCTTGACTCACTTCACTTGCGTAATTGTTACTGGAGCATTTCTTTGAATACACGCAATCCACACATATTTAATATACCCTTAGCTTTAGCTGTTTGTGAGAAAAATACTGCTGCCTCTCGCAGAAATACTCTCCTTATTGCCCGTGTGCGAACGCGCTTAAGCTGTAGCCGCATTTCATAAAAGAGAATAGTGTAACATACAATGGCAGATCCAGGGGGAGCATGCGGGGCCCATCATTGCAAATACTTATTTTTCCTCATGGGGACCATGCCCCCCAAAAAGGCCTAGTGTTGTCGTTTGTTACCTTCCTTTATTTGGCAAAATTGATTTAAATATTTATGTTAGAATTATATAATAATTTAAACAATAAGGTTGTATAGCACCATATAAACGCTGTAGAAACAATTTACTATACAACAACAAATATGAATATTATGTAACAAAAATCTATGATCCCCCCCCCCCCAATGATCGGCGGGATCCGCTCCTGGTAACAGCGCATATTACAGCATTGCAGTGAATGAAGGGGCATTTCGTTTTTCAACAGATAAATTTTAATTGTGTTCGGATAATATTTGGGGATCACTTTGAAAAAATTTCTATCTGGGTGCTGCTACCTAGCCATTATCTTTCGTTATTTATACGCCACTGGCACACCATCTCAATTTAGAAAAGAAAACTTTTCAATGAAATTCTTCAAATTAAGACCTCGAGGCAATAACATGCCCATGCCACAATTCGTAAATTCTAAGAAAAAGAGAGTAAAGGTTTAGACATTACATTGTACACATTAGAATAACGAACATTAATTTATCAATTACTCTGCCATCTTTGCTGCAAATATTTAAAATAAAACCCAACATCTAGATAAATCTACGGGGACGTCGCAAAACACTAATATATCAACTTCATCAGAAATGTGGCAACGTATGTTATTGCCCCAAGGACTTCAAATATATTCCAAACTGTACTGGGTAAACGAAGACGATCGTTTTATTCCTCAAATTATCAATGCGTTCTCTTGGAGAACATCTGCCTTCTTAATAGTAAGAAGGATCCTTAAGTTGGCCCCGTGGCCCGAGATCGCTAAAGCAGTAGTGCAGTAGTGATCTTGGACCGTGGGGGTCGTGGGTTCGAGTCCCGCCTCGGGCATAGTTGTATGTGTTCGTCCTTTCACCCCCTCCCATCACAATATCGGTTAAATCCAATAGTGGTCGCTAATGACCTAGTAGTTGATGCGACCTTAAATAACAACAAAAAAGACCTCCTGAATCATAATAAATAAATATCTAAATGAAAAGTCTAAGGACCGTCTGCTGTGAAAGTCGCTTGCGCGGTTTCCTCCGATGAATTCCAGGCAGATACCGGAGTAGTACCTGAACAATGGAGTTCCTCATCATGCATGATCTGCAAAGCGACATATATTTGGATGCAACGATCAGTTGCGATCAAGGATTCTGTGTCACTATTCTACGCATCTCTCGGGGGGATATCCGGGGTAATAATTTAATCATCATTGCAAGCATTTATTTTCCCCCTCTATATAAATTATACTAATGAAATAGGACAAATTTTACCATTTATAAGAAACCATTAACACAAAACCGTAAGTGTGCTAGGGCTGAATAAGGTATTGCCCTCGAGGCCTGCATCAAAGAGACGAAAGAATGAGAGTTTACCGTTTGTGATGGAAGGAAAACATGTGCCCACGCAACCCGCATCACACATTACGCTTCAATACACATCCACACACAACACACACACACACACCACTTACATTCACACACAAACACACTCATTACTATCGCCCCTAATCGAAAACGATGCATCATAAACTCTTAAAAGGAGTTTCTTGTCCCAATAATAACATAAAATAACTAGAAGTAATATAAACTTAAAT
>JAHLJT010009419.1:100428407-100443065 GCA_031308135.1 Acheta domesticus | reverse complement strand
ACGTGATAAAAGGTCTGACTAGATCACAAACACAGATACAAAACACACCAACCAACAGAAAATACTGCATCAGACAGTACCAAGACATGCATTTCAGTCAAAATCGTAAGACTGAATATATAAGAAGGAATTATAAAATTAAGGTGATACATTTCAATGGCTATCTCGATACTGGATAATTCAAATTAAATTGGAATAGCTTTTAAAAGTTTGTACTTTTTAGAAAAAATATTTCTGGGTGTGGTAGTTTATAGTTAATTAACGCTGAATAAATCTGAATGTTCAGAGGCAAAGGTCGGCTTCTGCAAACCGCTCTGTCGATCGCATTCTTTCAATTTTTCGTGCGCGCGTATCTCTTACGTTCGTCATCGACTCGACAAGCCCTGGCGAACTTGACCGATACGGCTGGCAGGTGCAGCCCTCATTCAGGCTTGTGCAAGGAGAAGAGTGTGCGCGGACAATGTGTTAGTTTTTGCTGCTGCTTCCGTAGTAATCACTGTACTATTTTAAATAAAATGTTGAAATGAATATATAGATTGAGTTTACGGACATGCGAACTAGAGCCGGGCAAAACGCGTTCTATTATCGATCGGTCTCGGTAGCTTTGCTTTCGCATTTTCGGAGCCTCGAAGGTCGCGCGCGCGCTCCTTATCTGCCTGTTGAAATCTACACGTAGGTCTCCCTCAGAATCGAAACTATCGGAACCGCTCCATTCTCGGCTGTTCTCGTAGGTATCGGCAGGTACCCGCAGTCTCGGCAGAAGCGGCCGCCGCCGGGTGCTCAGTGGAGGCTCGGCGGCTCGGCAGCTCGACGCAACTACGGGATTTAAGGTTGCCACGTATTGTGATCGAAGAACTGTTTTATTTAATTGTAATTGATTAATTATAATCACAATAATATACAATTTCAATTTATCTATTAATTGATTAAAAAGTAACAATCCCTCGATTAATTGCAAATAATTTTAGAAAGAAAATAATTCAATTTTTTAAATAATTAAAAGCAAAAAAAGTGTGCGAAATATAATTTAAAATTAACTTTTTAGCAATATCAATAAAATAGATAAAAATAAAAATTAAACTAATTTTCATCAATTGTTTTTACATTGTGAATTATTACACAAAATTGAAATCAAGGTTATTAATTGGAATCTCTAGTAATGTAAATGGACCTGCAGTGTATTTTGAAGGAAGCAAAGAAAATAATGGTAAAAGTTTACATTACAAAATTACATATGAAAGCACAAAAATATGTTTTAAGGGAAAAATAATTCATTTCATACCTATTATGTCATTCAAGTTTTTTACAAATTCTAATGTAAGGCGTAGCCGTATTTATTAAACCCAATAAACATTTGGTATTAATTTCATCATTACATAATAAAAACCCTTATGGGAACTAACATTTCTGGCCCTCAAGAAAATGTGCGCAGGTAAATTTCTTTCCCCACACGTCATATACAGTTTTTACTGTTTTTTTGACAAATAAATAAATAAATAAATAAATTGAGATGGGTACTTTTATTTTTTGCGTGAAAACGTCCTTTCGTCACTGGGCACAATTTATTGTGTAACAATTGATGTAAGCTGCCATGGCCTCTGAATTGGATGAAACAATTGGCGGCCAAACAATGATGCCCGCTGCCAATCAGCCTATTTAACTCTGGTAGATTTTTCAGAAATTCGAAATACATAATTAATTATAATATACTACATTTATACACCATATAAAATGAAGGAAAATTAATAAATTTATAACATTTTTGCACCATAGAAAAATGCTTTAATTTAGTATAAGCCTAGAAATAATAAAAAAAATATTTTAATTGACTTTAATTCTATCATTTGCAAACAAAAGAGACCTAACGCGTAATTCTTTCAATTAACTAAACCTTCCTTCCATTTCCTTTATCTTCCTGGAAGAATATGTGGGACGGTGAGATATCAACGTCGGAAGTCGGGATTATTGACTTGTCCCCTAAGACGCGAGTCATGTTTGCATGGAGAATCTGAGCCCAGCGATCACCCATGACCTATCTGTCACCTATGATAATCCGTATCTTTTCTTTGTGTAAAGAATTAAGAGAAAAGGGAGATTGTGATATCTAAAGATACAGAATGTTAAATTCAAAAATAAATGATACCCTCGGTCTAGATCTAGATAAAAAATAGATGTTCGGAACCAAACGGTTGTGATTAGTGAAAGTGGAAATAATTTAAACTTACATTTTTAACCAACTAGAAGAAAACAGAATACATTTCAGGAAAAAAGCTTAGAAAGTTAAATATGCCTTAAATATATTTACATGAAAGTAGGCGAAATAAATATTCGTCATTATTTTTTCATTATTTTTATTATATACAAGTCAGAAGCCGAAGGCTATCTACAAAAATTACAGGTGCCGGTAGATTGCTAGTGCATTAGTCAATGTAGACATCTCGCAAATCGCGAAAATATTATTCAACAAGACATACCGCCAGACTGCCTCAAGCTTGAGCTATATTAAACGGCGGCGAGAGTTTCGATGACGCCTCCAACATTTATTCGACGCGGTCGGCGCACTCCGATAACAGGCCAAATTTCGGTATCGTTCGTTCTCGATAGTGATAGTTCTGGAACTGGCATTCTCGGACACTGTAGTATCGGCGCGCCTGGTATCGCCGCCGAAAACGAACGGAAGTGAGGGCGTTTTTGTCCGGCTCTAATGCTAACTCATATAACTCAAAATTATTTTCAAGTATGTTGAATTTTATTAAAAGAAAGTAGCAATTTTCCTGATTTTTAAAATAAAATTTATGTAGAACTTCAATCTATTTGATTGGGTTTTTGTTTGAATAATTAATTGAATTTTATGGATCATCTTAGTAGCTACCTGAAAATTGTATAACCACTAATAATATAATTCTATATCAGCTTTGATAAACTGATTATTATCCACAGATTTAGCAACAAAGCAGCTTTTCTGTTGATTTGAGTCTTAGATGTTAGTAATTAGATCAGGTTTTCAAGAGATGGCTAACATAAAAGTAGTGTATAAGTTGCAAAATAATTACGAGAAATTCGCATAACTCTCACAGTACAAGAAATTGGGCATTACAATTTAGCACCATTTGTTTAAAATTTGGTATCACTTTCAATTTTGGTTATTTCCTTGAGTATTACTGACTCGATATTATTTAGACTCTATTCAGTTATGCCAAGGTTGCGGGCAAGGTAACAAGCTTACTAGAGTACGCGGGCACTGCGTCCAGAGAAATTGGCGCGAAATTTAAAAGGAAGACTCGGAATGCTACGGTCACTGGATACCTGGCCCATGGCAGTCTTGGGAGCAGTTACTTAACAGTTATTGTCACAAATTTAGCTATATTAATTCTATTTTCTCTTCAAGCAAAGACATGATTCATGAAAACGAAATAATACATCAGTCCGATTTTAAATTCTCAACTGAGAGTACAATTTGAAACAATTGAATCAAAAGTATCTTGATTTTGTAATCCTATTTACTTAAAAGAATAAAAGAATGAACTTTCTACGTTGAGGTTAGAAGGTTTAACAGAAAAATATTCTTGTTTGTAAAAGCGCTGTCCGTCCGTAAGCAAAGAATTGTTAACTTCAAGAGTCTTGTAAAATGTATTTATTTTACATTATTGCTAAATAAATAAATAACTAAATGATTTAACAACACTACAGGAACAAATCAAGGGAAAGAATTTGCCATTCAAACATATTCCGGTCACTTAGCGAAGATTTTATAAGGAAGGAAGATAATATAAGGAAGAATTTAGTAAGAAAGTAAACATCAAATTGTAATTGGTACCGAAGAATATAACATAATACATTTCTCGGTTATGTGATAGAAAATATCTGACAAATATTTTCATACGAACGACTATTCACCGCCACACTGTTCTCTATTCACCGCCTCGCGCCGCTTCAACTTGCGCATATACAACTCTTCTGGATTTTAAAGGGAAATGAGTGCGGAGTCGGGGGAAGTTGCTCATGCCCGTAGCAGCGCTGCGCTGGGCTCTCCAGGTGGGCAAGTAGCTCGTACGGGCGACGTTTGACGTGCCTGCTCAGTTGGAAAACTGGGAAACAAACGGAAAAACAAACATTAAATGGGAGCTCATTAAAACTCTCCCAAAATATCCGAGATGTCAGCCAGATTCATCAATGAGAACCAAAAACAAGAGGTCTGAAAGAGGAAGTCGAAGAAGAGATGAATCCGCGAAGACAAAAATCGAGCAACAAATAACTTCCATTTGATTCGAGAAAACGGATGTATATTAAAAATATAAGTGATTATGTGATAATGTAAACTACAGAATTATTACACTTGTCTAATAGTTTAATTCCATAACTCTGCCCTGGTAAGATAACAATCATTCTTTGAAGTAAATCACATGAATTGATGTATACTATATTAATACAAAAATTTATTGGTGTAACACAAAAGTATTTTTGACATTTTAATAGGCTTCTCTTCAGAAAAGAAGGAAAAATGCTTTTTTAAAATTTTTCCACTCCCATTTAATAGAATGTAATGCGAGAGAATAATGTAAATTGCAGAAAAAAGTGCAGGTTTTTGAGAGAAGAAACTACTTTTACATCCTGAAATAAATTTAAAATCGTAGAACTCAGGAAAACAAAGTTGGAGTCAAAATATATGAGAGCACAGTGTAAAATTATTAAAGAGAGCTGACAAATCTGAGATGCCTCATGAAGAACTCATGAAGTAGACGTGAAAAAAACGCGTAACAAAATAAATGTCATTGATGATAATCGCAGAAATTATAGAATCCATTTCACTGAAAAAGATAATAGTACATACAATATCAGCCGTTGAGAGTAAAGTGGTGTAAGTCCGGTAGATGATTTGAACAATTTTCCATCATGTACTAAAATGGTGTGAGTTAAGCTTCAATATTTCTTGCCTAAGAGCCCAGGACAACGCAGAAGTTGCTCACACCGCAGCATGCTATTGTGGTGTAAGTTAAGGCGGGTCGAAACATCTTCAAGGGACTCCCAAGAAATAGCTTCTTGTTTATCTTCACCCATCACAGAAGAAGCATCTCGAAAAAAATAACATTTAATCATCTTTAGTAATAGATGCTCAGGTCAAAACCGCAACTTCAAAATTGCTCTCCTTTGTTGAAAATCGTGACAAGCCCTATCTTTCCCCATTTTTTCATCACATTGCTATCTCAGACACGAAAATTGTGCATGTCAATTATGCAATGCATGCCAATTTAAGTCATAGTTTTTAGAAACGGTATGTGCAAAAGTGGTGAAAAGAAAATAGTTAATTACTTAATTAATAAGCAAGGCTTCAATCCAAAATATATGCAGTAATTTAAAGAATATCTTCCTAAAACGTTCATAACACTTAAGGGCATTTATTTCTAAGCATTATAGTCTTACAAGCGTTTTTCGTTTACACGTCATCTTCTGAAAAGTATGTTTGTGGACTTACACTACACTCTCAACGGCTCATACTTCCAACCTACAACAAATAGCTGACTCTAATGGGCCGCAGCAGAAAACGGTGGTGAACAAACCCTCTCAAAATGGTTTTTAAAAATGTAGCATCTACACTGCTCAAGAACAACAAATAAAATACTCTCGTATAACACTGCAATAAATTAAATATTTTAAGTATCTTACAGTCTTTACGAATTCTTCAATTACACAGTATGTATACGTACAGTACAACAATTATTAAAACATCAAGAATTTCAAAAGAAGATGTTTTTGTTCCATTATGCAACACCTTAATAGACAATATTTGATGGAGGTGGCCTTGGGGTCTTGCTGTCGCATGATATCTGCTCTGTCGCAAACAGTGAACTGAGTATGACCATTGATATGACATTATATAACATAAAAAGTAGTCTACGTCGTAATGAATGGGAGAAGAAATTGGAAGAGATGCGCATAAAATACAGCGAGTACTATCCCTTACGCTGATGGGGCGAAGAATAAGAACGTTGTTGGTGCTGGCCATTTATTCTTCCGATAGCTTACCAATCTAGTCCTCTACCCACTAATCTCAGTTCAGACATCAGAGTTGCACGTCACATTGACGGCCTTGAAAACAATTGCTGACTCTAGTAATCTGATGAATCACATTATATTCAATGACTCACTATCTAGTTTGTAAAACCTACAAAGTAAAGGTAGAAGATCATGAGAATTACTAAGCCAAATGAGAGAATCTCTTAGAAAAACCTCCATATTTGGAAAGAAAATTGTAATTGCATGAATCCTAGCACATCGAGAAATTTTTGAAAAAAAGTGTGTAGTCCAACATATTCAATCCGAAAGAACAGATAATTATTTTGAAGGTCAGAAGGCCACCACAAAACTAAGATATAGGTACATTTCTTAGAGTAAACACCTCACGTTCATGTTTATCTTTTAACACAAGTCTATCTGAGCAATACATTACTTTCTCGTACATGTAGTACCATATTGACAGAGTTATGTACGTAGTACAGAGAAAATTCTGTAATGCTGTTGCGGAAAAGTACCATTTTGTTGGTAGAAAACGTTTTTTTTTTGCTTCCTGATAGAAATTTGGAATCGAAAACTGGGAAATGAAAAAAAATGTCTTCATATGTTATTTTGAACAATACATTTACACAATTAAGGGGTCATCCATAAATTACGTAACGCTAAAGGGGGAGGGAAGGAGTCTGAGGTAGCGTTACGCTTCGTTACATAGAGAAGGGGAAGTGCGTTACAAGGGGAGGGGGGGTATTGAAAATAGTCGAAATTTGCACTAAGTAATTTATGGATGGCCCCTAAACACATTTAATTTTGGTCAGACCGTGAGAGATGGCTCAATGCATCAACTGATGTCACTGCAGCCCCTCTGACCGGGAGGTCCTAGGTTCGAGTCTCGACGGCGGGAGGATTTTCGACACTAGCTTGACAGTTCAAATTCATTCGCAGTCTGGAGGAGAATTCTTGCGGCTGGCTGCTCTGATCGATAGTTTTCCGTGGTTTCTTCGATCAACACAAGGCGAATGCCGGAGCAGTATTCTAACAAACGGGCCCGGACCGCGCGCGATCTTTCCCTCCTATTACTGGTTCTATCCTCACCCCTTACACACACACACACATACATTAACATGCACTACACATGCCGGGAGACCAGTCGGGAGAGTAGAGCTCCCGGCTGGACGCGGTTCCCCGCTGGTGGAAGATACCTGTTATGGGGAAATCCCGCTAGTCGATGGTAGGTCGGCGCCGGATCTCGCCATCCAGTGGGGAAATATTACTGCCACCTCCCGAAGAAAAACATGCAGTACATTTACGGGACTAATAGTTGACACACCCGGAATCAAGAATAATCAATCAATCATTTTGCTCAGTAAATTGTTACTGAAAATATAAAAGTATTTGTCACTTTTGGTCGAATTTTTAGCTTTTTTAACATATTGAACTATCGTTCAGGAAAAATTTAGATGGAAATAAATGAGTATTCTGATATTGTAATGGAATTTAGCGACTGGCCAGGAACGCTGTCTACTTTAACAATAGGAACTACTGTCTAGCGTTGCTAAGTTAGATTACAGAATATCTCGTTAATACAGATTGGTTATTAGGCATCAAGGACGTTAAAAGGGTTCTCATGATCCAGCAGCAATAAAATGTCCGAGGGCCTTTGGATCGAGATCTTTTGTCGCCAGAGATCATTAGAACCAGCTAACATCGGTAGTACATTCATAATATTATTTTTTTACCTAATTTTATTGATTTTGATTTACTAATTAACTAGATGTTAATTTAACTCAACTTGCCTTTTCATATTTCCCTCTCATAATTCCTTCCACAAGAGAACATGTAACGTCATTCCACTGTTTTCATATTTCCTTCGATACCACAATGATCTCGATCCAAGTGAGTTATGCACATATTTCGAACTCAGTATCGAAGTCAATAACAAGCTACCAAGTAATCAGTAAAAATTCAAACATTTCAATGATAGAAAAGTGCTTGAAAAAATGGGAAACAGCAGACTAATATTTTTGACAAATTTTGAATTCGGGGAAACCATTCTTAACAAGATATAGAGCAATTCAGATCAAAGAAGACACACCCCTGTCAGAAGCATTTTTACTTTCCCGTATACTACGTATATACGGAGCTATATACGTAGTATAGGGAAAGTTATGTAATTCTGCGCGAAAAAATGGCGAATTTTCGGCAGAAAATTCGTTGCCGAGCTCTGATAATGAAAAAGTGGAGAAATCCAGTTGCTAAATTAAGAACAAATTCCCTAACACATGGAGCGCAAAAATTCCCTAACAACGTAGCAAAATCTCTGTTTTGTAAGTACCTGATACCCCAAACTCATTGAAAGCAAAACGTCCGTCCGTCCGTCTGTGAACACTACTAGCGCCTAAACCGCAAGAACGATTTTTTCAAATTGAAGAAAATCCTGTCAATCTGGCATGAGTCGAAACTTTGAGATTTTGATAAAGATTCTATAAAATTTGGGGGTACTTTACATGAAGTCCCATGGACATTTTCAAAATATTCTCAAAAACACCTCCAAATTTATTCTTCAAATTTCTTGAAAGAATAGAGTAAAATACACTTATTATGGTAGCATAGGTCCGAATTTCACGGTTAACTCTGGATTTTCGAAAATTGCAAATGTTTAAATTCTTTTCGGCTTCTTCCGGCAAGTACCTACAAATTAAAGACAATTTTTTTCTTGAAATAAAATTTGTTCTCCACAGTGAGTTCTTTCTTTAAGGTCATGAACATTGTTGTGAAAATTTTAATAGTTTTCTCGCAACATTGCAGCAACATGTACAATTTTAAATGATTACAAAACAAGATTTTCTCAAAAACGGTTCAAAATTTTTCCTTTAAACTTTTATTAAGGATAGTGCCTAATATGCTCTGAGATGGCATAAACGCCATATTGCTGTTTTTTTTAAAAAAAATACACAAATATAATTTTTTTAGCTGGTCTCCCACGTCGTTAATATTGACTTTAGCGGATATTTGTTCACATCATTATATTTACGAGTACATTTGCTTAAAATAATATCAAGTAAATTTCTCGAAAACTCAACCATTTTTTGTGAAAACTAGCACAAAATTCCACATTTTCAAAAACGCTCAAACGCTATTTTCTCATAAATGGATCCAATTTTTTTTCAAACTTTTGGAACGGATAGTGCTAATTGCGTTCTTTAATATGACGTTAAGTTATTTTGGGGGTATTTTTTGTTTTTTTGAAAGATCTCGCACATTTTTATTATGCACATTACCAATAACTTGTAAACATTATTATATTTGCTGGTGTAAGTGCTTTAGATAACTTAAAATGAAGTTTTTTGAAAACTCAAAACTTTTCTGTGAAAAGAGAGCTTCAAATTTCGCATTTTTAGAGGCGCTTGAACGCCATTTTCTTAAAAATAAGCTACAATTTTTTAAAAGAAACTTGCCATTTAGGACAGGTTTTTATGTTCTTTAATATTCTAAAATTACATATTTCCGTTCTACCATTAGGAAACAAAATTCAGAAAATGTAAAAAAAAATGTACTTTTTGGCGGCTATAGATCGCAGCTGGAAAGAGTATGTGGCAATTTCGAATAGCTAGCCCAGACTCAAGGAAATTAGAAAGGTAATACGGGGAAGTCTGTGCCATTGTGTAGCACCACTAGTTAATATATTTAGTGCAGATTTAAAATGAAGGAAATTTTCATTTTAAATCTCGAGGAACATTTTATGTTATTTTAATAAGTATTTTTATTTTATATCTTTTTAATGTTTTTCCTCAGTTGAAAGCCCGAAGCTGTTCTGTACCAGTACTAGAAAGCTCGAAACTGTTCTGAAGCAAAACTTGTTCAAACAAAGCGAACATTAAATGTTCATGTCTGAAAGATATGAAGATTCCCGTGAAAGGTGGGTCATATTGGATTTCTTCAGACTGATTGAATAATTTAATAAGTTGGATAAAAAATAACTATTCCAAACTTTAAGTACGCTGATGAAAAGCGGGCTACGACTAGAATAATATTACCTGTCTTTATAGATTCTCGATTTGTTATTTTTGAAGAAAAGAGACTTGTGATGAACTGTAACAACTGAGGCCTTCGGAAAGGGTAATGAAAGCTCTCAGTCATGATGTCTATGTGAGGAAGGTGAATGCAAGTGTATCATCATCTTTGATAACCGTCAAGATAAAACCAACACGTTCCGTAAGTTCAGAGAAAGATCTCTCTTCCAATTAGCAGTTTTAAGAGGAGGAACCAGATCGGGAGCGTGCTGAAGCGATTGATCGAAATATAGTTCATTTTATTCATCTTCTTCTGCACTACACGGTATGGGTACTGTTGTGCTGAAGCGACTGATCTAAATTTATTTGATTTGATTAATCTTCTTCTTTTGCACTTCACGGGTTAGAAAGCGGTACCAATTACGATGAACCCTCATATTTTCGGCAATTTCAAAATTACCCTATTGAAAATAGATTTTTTTACTTAATGAATGTGTTTTTCGAAATCAAATCTTTAAAAACTGCCATGCAGTTTTTTTGAAAATATGAGAAGTTGCGCGGAATATTCGCAAATTTTCAAATTGTAGATTCGAATTTGCCGAACTTCGTTTGCTAGAATCTTTCGGGAGCTATTGAGTCATAATACAATGGCAACACTGCTACATGGCAGTTTAAAATTATCATAAGTAACATCACGAGAAGTGCTGTGCTAGCCGGTAAATTCACGACTCGCGTAGCGAGGAGTGATTTACCGGCTAGCACTGCACTTCGAGTGATATTTAGTGTGACTATTTCACGAATAAACACATTACATGATTTGAAAGGATAATTTAAATCGCAGGAATTACGAGAAAGGGAAATATTACTCAAAATTACAACCGAAAAATGAAAACCTTTCATTCAGCTCCGACTTATCACTGCCTCCTGGAATAACTTATAATCAAGTAACACTTGAATAACAGTTTAAGGCAGAAAATGATTTCAAATACGTTTCAATTTTATGGTAATAAAAACTTTCGAAAAACAATAATAACAAGGCTACTTAAAAGAACATTTATTAAAAGCACAATCATTAAAGTTGTAGGAAGTTGTTTCCCACGTCTTGCCCTTCCGTGGACATATTTGAAATGGAAGATGTGCAAGATGAATTAGCCGCGGAATTCGTCGATTTCGAATGGATTGAACACACGTGTGCACTCTTTAAAGTATTTTTCCTGCATAATTTTTGATGTGACGTTCCACATTGTTTTGATAGCATATTCTTTATACTCTTACCATCTAATCTTCGTATATTAATTACCTAAAATATGTGTAAATTCCTCATTTGTAGTTTGTGCTGTCGCTTTGTATTTTCTTTCTTCACAAAATTCTTGAAATTTCTTCCACACGCTTTCTTTGTTCTTTTCGCTGTTTTTCGGCCACTGCATTTTTAATAATATTTTCTATTTCCAGAGTTTTAAACATAACCAAAACAACACATTTTAAAATATATTGATGCACACAAGCTATTTTGGAGGTGAAAACAATTGCTATCGTATCTTAAAAAGGTAAACAAAGGTTTTACGCTATAAAAAAAGGTAAACAAGCTGAGGCGATAAACATCTGGGATTGGTTTAATTTGAATATATCCTTGCTCACCATTGGCTACTTACGATGCGGACAGACATGAGTGAAATAGTCGAAATAACTTCTCATTTTCGGGCGGTGTTTCTTGGTGTAAAGAATGCAGTTTTGAATTGTGCTAGTTTTAACATTAGAACGCTCAGAGGTGTCATTTTACTCCTAGCGCACTTTATATTTTTGTAACTTCTTTATTTTTGAAGATAGGATTTTGTGATTTCGTGACTTGCACCAATTTCAGTTATTTGCAGTATGTTAAAACTGAATCGTTTAATATACATATTTTATGGAAAAATATCAAATTTTTCCTAGACCGCCCGCGAGGCGTCATTTCGACTCCTTGGATACTGAACCTATCTTGGAGGTTCTGTTTTATTTATTTCAACGCTGAAAACATTTAAAGTCTCTCCTAGATTTCAGATATCTCCTTAAGAAATATGCAAGCATTCTTTCCGCTTTGCAGTTTTCAGGTCTCTTGTTCAATACATGTAAAGTCTTGAACAGTGAGTTGTTTCGTCACGGTATAGCACAAACATCATTGTTCTAAAAATCAAATTATTGTCACTTGAAAGAAAAGGATTGTTATTATTATGAAGATTCAATGACGAAATATTTCTTCTTCTTCTTCTTAATAATAATAATAATAATAATAATATAAAGGGAAATTTTCCGAATTTAGAAGAGATATTTAGTGTACACGAGGGCAATTTGGACACCAGATGGCGATGATGTGATCAGAAATACTTCATTTTTTATCCACTCTTGTTTCATGAATCATTATTTTCGAATTAATAAGAGAGGTTTGAGAAGAGATAAAGGCGAATTTCACTAATTTTATCTGAAAAATAATTTTCTTTAGTATGAAGTGATTCATTATCAAACTGTTGACGTACTATAGCAGATGAACAGAATGACGACATTTCCCTTTCAACTCGATATATTTCCACAGTTTATGGTACACAAACGAAATGAAAACAGCAAACGGTTGTGGCTTGTGGGGGATGATCATTACAAAGATGTGTGTCAATTTGTTTTTATATCCACTGAAATATTTTAGAAGTATTGAAAACCGTGAGAGGAAACTCTTGAAAAATGTAGCCGTGAACTACCCATCAGAATACGGCAGGTGTTCATCAAACGTCTGGATAATATTCTACCAATCATTCTTGAAAACAGTGGCCTGTACTAGACATTGAAAATTAATCATACAAATGGATGTATTTTGTCTGTATGAGTAGTAATGTCAGTAATGTAGAGAGTAAGAACTAAATGCCATTTAGAACATGTCCGTCATGACACGGACATCCAGTTTCCATCTGGGCAAAGCAAACACCAATTTGTAACATATATGTTTGTCAATAATAAATATTATTTAAATCAAATAATTAATATAAAGTTGCCAAAATGTGAGACAGTATGGGAAATGCAATGCAAAGGAAATCTATTTTTCTGACACATGTGGCACTCATATTACGGAAAATTGAAAGTTTATAACATTTTTATTGTTATTTTTGCAACAATAATATTAATAGATAAAAGTTTACTATTAAATATATTATTTTGTCCGTTTAATTTCCCAATCGTTCAAGATGTTTCGTTAACTTCCATTCTGCAGAACAGAATTGACAAGAATTGATTTAAAATATATTGAAGTTGTGGCATAATATTTCATTATATAAAAAATGATTATCTTTTAATATTGTTGTACTAACGTAGATAAACATTTTTGCAATATTTCCTCTTAAAAAGAATCATTGAAGGCTCTGAGTCGAAACGACTCCACTGGGCGTTCTAGGGGATATAAGAACGCCGGGCGTTCTAGTGTTAAATGAATTTCGGGACTAATGCGCTACGATTGGTAGAGAGTTATACGAGTCATGGCTAAGATCTACGAATATGAGCTGAAATTGCGATTTTATAATTTTATGTAACCTCCCGAATGCGAGAAAGTACGTGTTGTTGTAATGCCAGTAGTTTCGCAATACAATTAAAAAAATAGATCTTTTAATAAGATCTTGTACTTTTTCAAAATATGAGTAGTTTTTGCATAATCATGCGTGCAATAAAAGCAATTTTAAAACGTTTTTCGCAAAACCCACTCCAATTCTTTTTATTTAATTTTTACTCGGATAGTGCAAAGTATCCTTATAAAAATAGCGCACGTCCGATTTTTGTCGAATTCTGAATTTTCTAAAATGGTCAAATGATGGGAGAAAGAATGTACTTTGGTAGTACACCGCTATTCGTAGGCTGTGATTGTAGGAACTACAACCGATAGAGACTAATTTATCTTAGAATTATTCAAGACTACTCTATAAATATCTCGGAGATGATTTAATTTTGTAAAAAAAACAACAATATTGTAAATAATATGTAAGACGTAATTGTAATCCACATGCATTACCTTTATTGCCTGTCACTAATAAACATAATGTTAACAGTACAACCAAAAAATTAATTCCCTTCAATTCTACATTGATAGTTTGAAAAATCGAGAAGATCTTACAAAAAGGTCTTTTTATGTGACACTATCTTCAGTATGTACAGAAAAAAGAAATCACTGTGGTAATGGAGGAAACCTGTAAATATACATTCTTTCAACTTTTCTGTAACGATATTTACTTTTTGAGAAATATATTCATTAATGAGTGCAATTGTGAGTTTTATAACACATTAATAAAACAATGTAAGCCAAAAATAATCAATTTACTTATAAAGTGGGTTTTAGAAGTCACGATTTGCTGTGTTCGAAGCACTTTATTGAAGAGAGGTGTGTAATTGATAATCGAAATGTTGGAGGTACGTAATTTGCAATATACTTATCATTTTTACATAACTCTTCCTATTGTATGAGAGAGTGCCACGTGGTATCACAACTAGTTAAAGTTTTCCTCACTGCTTTCTTTTCACTATGAAAGTACATTTATCGAAACCAGCAAGCATGAGGCTAGTCGTTCTTATGTGTTAATCTTGCTGTTCCTAGGTGTCCCAAAATTATTATATCGTGACTCTATGA